>JAUEKZ010235999.1:0-20832 GCA_031471865.1 Melibe leonina
GCCTGAAATTCAGGCTTTTGGCATATGTCAGTTCACTGAAATCTGATTGATCTGGTATAAGAACACGTACATTTTCATCATTTTGCACAATTTAATTTGGTTAGAATCAGACCTCACTGTGAAAGAGTTAATTTGACCTATAGTTTGTTTGGTTATTGCCTGTTCTTCTCCCCCTTTTTTTTATATTCAATATTGTGTACTTGTTTTTTTTTTATTGGTCCTGCGGAAGGCATTAAACCCAAAACGTTGCCTGTGTCTTTTTGTGTGTGTCTCTGTTCCCTACTTTTCTGCTTTATAACTCACATGTTTTGCCTGTTAAATGACCCTTTAAACACACTGTAGGTCATATCAACGGCGCAGTGCTGCCACACAGAGGTAACCAGAGGGCTCACTCGAATATCTTACCCCAATTACCGTATACTGACACCGGGTCAACCAGTCCTTGCACTGTTGTCGAGCGCCTGTGGAGACAGCTGCTAAAATGCCGAGGTTAACGTCTTAGGTATGATGCGGTTTTGGGTTCAAACCACCAACTTGACCGCTTCTAAGGCAGACACTACCTGTTGAATCTCGGTGCCGGTAACCGAAACTAAAGTTGTGATTTTAGAAACATTAACAGTACAGGCAAAACCTAACAACCAACCCTGGGAATAATGTTCACTGCAGAGTACACCTGCTGAACCCTTTCAATGCTAAGGACACCGAAATCTTCAAGACGTGCCTGTTCTTATACCAGAGAAATCCGATTTAAATTCACTATCTGGTATACGAACACGTACATTTTCAAGATCTTGCATATTTCAGTTGGGTTAGAATCACACCTCGCGGTGAAAGGGTTAAGACATGTGTCACAAATACAAAGTTTATGGCGCTTGGTATATCCGGGATGTCTATAATATGATATTCTTGATGTAGCTATAACCTGCTTTGATTGACGCCATGTATGCTTGTGCAGGTCAAAAGCAAGCTTGGATTGAGGTAAAGGAAGACAGAAAGAAAGAAAGGAATAAACTAAAAAACAGAAAAAGAAAGGGGAAAGAAGGAAAGAAAAGAGAGAAAAACAAATACAAGCCTTGCAGGAGACATTGTGTAGGCACCCTTTCAACCCCTGACTTTGTTCCATAAACTATGAATAGTTTTATTGCACTTCTTTTTATTTTATTTTTAAGTTCAGAACCTGTTTCGCCTTTCTCAGCTTTTTTTTTAAATCTTCATCTTCAATTGTTTGATGAGCTGTTTATCTTGAACAATAATTTGAGCAAGGCACACTCCTGTGTTACTGCAATTTTTTCTTATTAATTTTTTAATTATTTTTTTTGCGCCTAGTTGCCATGCATAGCGCTGCTGTAATAATTGCAGTTTAAATTATCTGCTTTGTCCCAGGCTTCATTCTTGACCAATCATCAAATTTTAATAGAAGAATAATTTTCTTCAAGGTTGACTGTTGGAAATGCTCGTTTTAATCATCATTTTATTTGATTAAATTTTCCTTATCATTTTTTAAAATTCTGATAAATAATGTAACATTAACATACATTAAACTGAACACAGGATAACGAATATTTTTTTTAAAAACCCACACACACACACATAAAACGTTGTTCTCCAATGATCTATCAGTCGGATGTTCTGTTTGTGTTGTATGTCCATTTCCGTTTCATCGTTTCTATTACATTTATTAGATTATCAAGTGTCTCAAGACACATCTTACTTCCTTTTACTTGTTTATCCACTTGTATTTGCCTTAGGACGCGCGTTGGCTTTATCACAGAAAACATAGATATTAGTCTGTATTTATCGCTTTTGGTTTATTTTCTTATCATTATTGCTGCAGTCTTCTACCTAGAACTAGAGCCTACTTACTACTTACCCCTGGGCGCTGCTGATTTTATTACCTTAGCAGTCGAAAGCGACCGGAAACTTCCAATAAACAAACACACTTCTCTTTCATCTCATCCAATTGCCCAAAAGCATTTTGATTTTGTTTTCATAGCAGAAACAAAGTTGCAGCAAGACTTATGATCAAGAAGACACCGACATGACGCACTGGAAGCCAATAAAAATCTCCCTTTTCTTCTTGATCATTCTGAATTAATAGTGTGTTCAGTGTTCCTTGTCTGACTTCAAAAGGGTAGCCATTTCCCCTGATTACCTCTTTAAGGACAGTGGGTTGCCAAGTGAATAGGCTCGCAGTCAGCCAGGCGATGGGTACCGTGGCATCTCCCAAGTTTTATTCTCTGTCGGGGAACTTTTCTATTTCTCCATTTTTTTTTGGTTTCTTTGGCTTTGTCTCGTATTATCTATCTGCACTGCATAATATTATTTCAAAATGATTATATGTTTAATATATCGATATTATCTATCGTACGCGTGCTTGTTATTCTACCGGTCCTGTTTTTTTATTCCTTATTATTTATCCCGTGGCATTTTTATCAAGGTAAGATGAACGCAAATCAACTTCAATTGTTCGACCGAGCCAGACAGCCAGTAATCGATTACCGTAGTCGTCTGCTAGGTAGCCGACCACGCCTATCAGACAGGCAGCGCCGCCATTGTTTATTTATGATATTATCTAATCTGCTCACCACTCTCAGACTTGCCAGGTAAACTGGGTCATTCACTCCTTATCTCTTTTGTACTGTATTTCTTATTCAAGATCGTGCATTTGCTACTCGTGGTATTTGTGCATAGAATAATGGCGGTGATCAGGTATAGATTCTCTCTTGAAACGTAAATCGTGGGCCGTTTCCCTTTTACTCCTTCTTCGCCTATACAAGCTCTAATTGACATCTGGGGCGCCTGAACTACCCTCTACCTGCCTTCAAGAAAATGATAGATCTCTCTGTCATCACTCTTTATCTGTCTTTGATTCTGCCCCCTCACTCGCTCTGTGTGTGTGTGTGTGTGTGTGTGTGTGTGTGTTGCCTCTGTGTGTGTGTGCGCGTCTCTCTCTCTCTCTATCTATCTATCTATCTATCTATCTCTCTTGATTCCAGGCAATTTTTAAATGAATACTTGAATGAACTGATAGATTATGATAATGATGCAGCAAACCAAATTGTATTGTCCTTTCAGCATGGTCCAGAGAAGAGACGCAGAGAGCGGACGCCATGGAACGGGTCGTCGGGTCCCGACGGAGCCAGGACAGCATGAACAGATCGCCACTGCAGGGCCAGGAGGAAACAGTAGCAGCTAGCAGCAAGGCCGAGCCCTCTTCCTCGTCACCCCTCCAACCCCACCGGTCCTCCACGTCTTCCAACACCAACAAATCCCCTGCCTCGGAGCCCCGACCCGCTGACCTGGACACTTTGTCCCCCGCACATCAGTCGCTCCCCAAACGGACGTCATCCTCGGGGAATGTAAATGTGCGCGGTTCGAGCAACAGTCCGGACGGTGGGAGTGGAAGTGTGGTTCGATCTCGTCGGAGTGCCTCCCCTTCCTCTTCTCCAAACAGTAACCTCACCACCTTCAACCGCTATCGCCAGCAACAACATCCGTCTCAGGACCACCATATAGAAAGAGGAAGTCACCATGATAACAATCGTCGGCACACAACTTCGATATCTTCATCACTATCATCATCCTCGTCACCATCTGCATCAATACCGCTGTCATCGTCGTCATCAACATCTGTTTTTCCTTCATCTAGGACCCTTGTAATGGCGCCGCAGTCGCCAAATCGACATCGTAAATTGTCTTCCGGCCGACCGTCATCACCAGCGAGTCGGGTGGAAAGCAGCGGAATGGACGCCGATGGGCATTCGTCTTCACGAAATCGACTGTCGCCGCCCAGTGAGAGAGGCAGTGTTTCATCGTCTCCTTTAGGAGCGAACCTTATTAGAAGCGCAGCTCGATCTCACGCCCCGAGCTCTGTCTCCTGGGTCACCAGTAGTAGTGGTGGTGATGATAACGATGGTAGTAGTGCTGGTGATAGTGGTACAAGGGCAAGAGAAGATGATGGCAGACGCAGACCCCTTTCTCCTTCCAGTTCGGACAGCAAGCACCACCCACGCAATGTCCGCTCTTCGCCCTTGGAGTTAGATCTGAGGCTTCATTCAGCCGGGGGAGGAAGAGCAAGCACGGATAATGCGAAGTCTGACGAGGAGAATGGAGATAGAGGAGCTGGACCAGAAAGAGATGTAGTAAGAGGGAACCCTGACCAAGTGTATGGTGGTAGTGCCGGCAGTGGCCATCTCGCCAGAATGCCGCCTCTGACTACTGCTTCCCCTGTAGGGATGGACACAGAGCGGCCTAATCAAATCAGGCTGGCCGAAGCTGACCACAATAAGACACGGATGGCTGGAGGTGCAGAGCGTCCTCTCGGGGCTGGTAAGAACGATTTATTCATGCAGCTATGTAAATATTTTTGATAATTTTTTGTTTTTTGTTATTTACAACAAACCTTGGGTTATCCTTTTATTCAAATAGTAATACGAACAATCAAGAATTCACCGTTCTTGTTCATCACTTTCAGCCTGAAAATTATGCACTCTATAACCATTTCTTGTTTATGTCAATATTATTCGAATCTGCGTCATCATAGCTATAGACGAATGGAATCAAGAGATGTCAATAAATATTGAGTGTAAATCACCTCTACAACGTGTACTACAAGACCAAACAGATGCATAAATAGAACACCGCTACCCGTACTGATCTAGGCAAGAGTTGGAAAATCTTTCAGCCGTTCTATGGTCGTTAGCTGTATGGAACGGAACAAAGGACCAATATACATTTCACATTATATATAATGCAATATTGAAAAAAAAAAGTTACGATGATAAAACACTGCACATCGTTATCAAGATCATTCATCCGCAAATTCTAGATTGACCTTATTTTTAGACATTTCTGAAAATAAACTTCTTTTTTTTGGTAGCCCATACATAAAAGTATTATCGACTTAAATGTTATTTTAAATCGAGGGATATAATTTCGCGTGTTTTACAACTTCCTAATGTGACAGTCTAGACTAGACTTGTTGAAGTGAGTCATGCAGAGCAGAAATTACATACAAGAGAGATTCTCAATCTAGCTGTTTCGTGTACCAGCGGGATTTCCCTAAATTCTTTTGTAAGGTTATAATCCCTCTCTATTTTAGTACCGTTTTTGCTCTTATTTATCACACACACAAAAAAAAGTTAGTTCATTGATGTATACAAACATGCTTAAACACCATGATGTATTTATATTTATCAGTGTTTTTTACAACTTAGACTCATCTGGTGCACAACCGGGTGAGGATTTTTTAACATAGCTGAGATAGATAACCAGGAAGTGTGTGGAGCAGGCACTGAAAACACTGAAATTAAATTACACGGGATAATGGCCAATGCTGATAAAAATTCAGAAGAAAAAAATGGAAAGTAGAAAAATGACTAGGGAAGGTTTCCAATCTTGGACCTGCCACGGCACCCATTGCCCGGCCATCTGAACAAGTCACATAACAGCGACGAACCTCTCGACTGTGGTAACGTGATGGCCACAAGTAGATGACGCTGCTTTCATAGAAGATATTGTGTATTGCTTATTTTCAGACGTAAGGTAGAGGGGTGTGTGGGATCTCTGTCTTGTTAATTTCTGTGCATAGCATTAATGAATTAAATTTAATGTCTTTTCTTTGTGAAGTGCTGTTTATGACCAGTGTGTAGATCGCAGACATGCCGGCAACGCAAATCCTATTATGATATTACAAGTACTTTTTTGTTGTTTTTGTAGGTGCTTTTTTGAAAACTTGTCCGAAAATTTAAGATTTATCTTTTGTTAACATTCCAGCCAATCATGAAATTATATGAATTTAATGATGAAAATATTTATTTAATAACTTTATTTACTTTGAATGAGGAATAAAAAGTCCGTAACAACAAAGTTTTTAACAGGAATTGGATTGGTATACAAATACTCTAAGCCCTCAGAAATATATATATACCGCTGTTTAAATTCAAATAGAAATATTACAAATCTGGCTTGATTGACTCAATTATAAGTTTGCACTCAAGTCGTTATTTCATAATATTATATTGATTGAACTTTTCAAATCTATGCTGCGTGAAATTGGGTCTGAGAGTAAACTGCGGGGAGGCGAGAAGCATTGTGATGTACTTTTTCATTGCGAAAAGCCCCCTGCAATGTCGCCTGGAAAAGTATCGTTATCATCAAGACTTGATAATCACGAAAATAATGGTAAATAAGTCACACTTTGAAAAGAAAATTAATTCACTGCAGAAAAAAAGGAAGGAAAAAAACGGAAGGGTGTATCGATTTCCAAGCAAGGCGGAAAAAAAGGGGGCGTGGGGGTTGAGATTGGGAGACAGATAAAGGGGGAGGGATAAGACTGAAAAAATAACGAAGAATAAATCATGAGTGTCTACGGTACATAAAAAAAAGATTATAGTACCAGTGGAGATAATACTGGCAACTTGTTGGAAGCACGGATTGTTTGTTTTTTTAACGTAATGCGCATGAGAGTTATCTCCCGTGACAGTTGAACTCTTCATCTTTTCCAATTTTTCCCGTCTTGTGTTTTTCCTTCCTCTCTCTTTATTTCTATCTTCTTTTTTTACACCTTTATCTCTGAGTTTGTTTTCGTTGTTCGTTTATCTATATGTTCTTACTTGTGTTTTAATAGTTCTATTTTTTTATTTTTTTTGAAGTTCCTATTAATATCCCCGGCGGATGCAACATTTCTCCTTTGTTTGACTTCTCTTAGTCAGCTAGAGAGTTCAGTGTGGCAGAGTTCGGCGATCTATCATTTTAATCATTTCAATTATAAATATGAATTTGTTTATCGCCTTCAATCGATAGCAAAAATATCAATTACTCGATCGCACTTAAAAGCTATTAAATTATACAATGACATTACAATGTCATATTGCTTTTGTATTATTATTTATTTGTTGTTTTTTTATCTGTTTCCATATGATAATGTGGAAATGTGGGCTATGGTTGAGTTTGTTTGTGTATGTGGGGGTTTGTGTGTTTGTGTTCTTCATAATATGTGTGTTTGTGGGATAAAGAGGTAGATAGACGGGGGGGGGGGGGGGAGGAGTTTGGATACTTTAAAAAATAAAAACTAGCAATAATCTCTCCCCCCCCGCCCCCCTCAAAAAAAAATTAAAATAAAACCTTATCATGATCAACTACTATAGCAATATCAAAGTGGGAAGAAAGGCAACCCAAACAATAAAAACATATAATAAATTATTAAGAATAATACGAGCATCGCACAGACACGCCACAGTCCACATACTTCAAGCACTCAATACAAAATGAAAATGATCGACAACGCTAATAAAATGAAACCTCAGGAATAACACGCCAGTCAATCATTGGGGTAAAAATTGTCTTGGAATCTCCAGACTTTTCCACACCGCCCTCCACTCACCGGGCAAACCGATCGAATACAGAACGGGGCCAGTCTCCCTCTAATCTCCCTCCTGTCACTTGTTACCAATTTTGGTACTTTTCAACCACCCTCTCCCTCCACCCCGTTCCCCCTTTCCTTGTCTCCTCCAAGAAATCGTCTCATTTTTTTTTTCACTTTCACATTTTCTCTTATTTATTTGTTCTTTTATATTATACGTGAAGACTCCCCCAATAGTATGTGTTTTTCGGTTGTTGTTTTGTTTTTGGTCGCCTCCTTCATTAGATATCTGTCTGATCCTGCGTCGTCGGATCTCGGGGTTTAGTGATGTCCTGGTTTTTGGGCGGTGGTGGTCGCAGCGGTTAAGTGTGTCAAATGGGACAAAAAGGTCGTAGAAGACTGAGGAGAGGAGACCCCCTCCCCCATGCAGACACACACACCCTTCCCCCATCGCCTTTATCATCATCATCATTATCATCATCATCATCATCATCATCATCATCATCATCACCACCCCTTTCCAGCTGGACTTTGTAATAAAATAGCACCAAGCCCTGAATACCCCCCCCCCCCCCCCCCAATACACACACACAAACCTCATACTGCTATTATTGACCCTCGCGAAACTGTTCCATCTTACCATTTCCTCACAAACCAATATAGCCTCACCTAACCAACACTATTGGTGTTACTTTTTTCAGAAGTTGATTTTAAATTATTTTCCTTTTTTTCTTCCTTTCTTTTAACAGGGGTTTAGGGGTGGGTGGGGGGTGGCGAGGTTACATACATAAAAAGATCCTACATCCAAAAGTAACCCAAATAGAATTAGGAGATAAATCGTGTGATCGCCGGTACAAGACAAACAAACAGATTTGCCTGTTATGAGATTTTTATGGCATTCAAGGAAAAACCCAAACCATGTTTGGTCCTCATTATTTTGAATAAGCCCAACCAACAGTGATATGTTTCTGTTGCCTGTAGCGGTATTAGCTTGCACCCCATTCCCATATAAAAACAATCAGCTTGCCCTGTATGTTAGTGGTGGTGTATTTTGTTCTTCTTCTTCTTCTTCTTCTTCTTCTTTAAATGCAGAAATAAGAATGTAATTCTAATTGTTTTTATTATCAAGACATATAATTTATGCAATGCAACCTCTGTTTAACCCTGATTTTTCCAACCTCTCCCTTCCATCATTCCCCACCCATCCTCTCGCAGGTCGTTGGAACCCGGAATTGGACTACCACGATAATGGCGACATAGGTGGCGCCTCAGACGGTGGAAGACGTGCGCGAGTGTTTCCGGACCCCTCGGAGCGAGGCGGAGACCCAGTGGGCGGGGGTCCTCTTCTAATGGACCCCTCGTTGGGAGTGCCCAGTCCTGGAGGTGAGTTCTATAGTGCCCGTTTTGTATGGTCCCTTCTATCTGTTATATCGTTCCTTGAAGTTCATGTCTCTTGGTTTTTTGTTGTTGTTGTTTTTGTTGTTTTTTAATTCTACTTGCAACAGTGTCATTCTGTGTTCTATGCAAAGACATTCTAATGTTTTTGGCTGTATGTTTGACGAATACTGGCACTGTTGTTAATAGTTTGCATGCGATCGCATACAGTCGATAGACATCAAGTCTGTCATCGGGATTACAAGGCGAGACAGCCGGACGTAGCACAAAGCTTACGGGTTTGGATATTTGATTACTACCAGCTAGTGGTCCATCTGTTTTTACTCCAGATTTCTTCACTTCAGTTAGATACATAAAAGGAGTATCTACCTGAATATCCAGCGCCCTATATTTAGACGTTGGCAACTTTTGTCACTTGTTCGCTTCACATTACGGAAACTGGGATAAGCGCCAACTTCATGAACAACCCGAAGCGCTCGTAATCTTTGTCAATGATTTTTAGATGATATTCCTGTCCGCGTATCTATTATCTATCATCGCTGCTGTTCTTTCAGCCTCTTGAGAGATCAGCTAAAAGATATTTTACCGACTCATCCATCCATCTTTTTCTCCATCCATCCATCCATCCACCTTCCCGTCTATCAAGGCATGCGTCCCCCTATCTGTTTTTCAGTGCACTGTCATGTGTTGGTTTTATGTCATGCGTGTCTCCTTGTTTTGTTCTGTCTGCAATCTCTGCACAACTGTTTTTTGTTGGTTTTTTTGTCTGTCTGCTTGTCTGTCTGTCTGCGGTAAGTCATCATGGTAATTTAGGTATGCATTTTTTTGTGTTAACACACACCACAAAGTAGCATTTTTAGTTTGTTTGTTTTAGTGAAGTTTTTTGTTGATGGTGAGGGTGTTGTGTTTTTGTGTGTGCATGTGTGTACCTCTGTGGGTTCTGATATTGTACTTTGTTAAGTGTGTTCAGAAGAAATCAAATACGCTTCGCTCGCTACAACACTCTACACAATAATTATAGCTAGGTGTTTCAAAGCCGAAATCAAGAAAGTCAAGCTTGTTCTTTTCTTACCTCCTGACCGACTTTCATTCCGGTACGACAATAACATTTTTTTACTGCATTGTAATACCCCCCCCCCCCCCCCCCTACAGCCTCTCCCCTCCAATATGATTCGGAACGGCGTTGGATTGCCACGTAAGACGCTGTGATCTAATTAACTCGCGGAGATTACGCTAAAGTAAGGCGCCCCAGCATGGCGTGCGCTGACGTAAGTTGGGTCACAGTAAGGACGATAGTAGGACAACGATACTGTAGAAGTATCGATTCTGCGCAGTGTGGCTCAGCTACTGATTACTCGCCCGTCGTCTTCCAGAAGAAAGTCGACGACAGATTCCTGAATTTGACTTTTTATATATATACTGTTGTTCTCCCCGCCCCCCCCCCCCCCTTCCTCCCCCCTCTCTTCTCTCTCTCTCTCCCTCCATCTCTCTCTCTCTCTCTCTCTCTCTCTCTCTCTCGTAAAAAATACTAGAATCATTTGCCTCTCTTAGTAATAATATAAGTGGCCCGACGAGTTAGAAGACTAATGCAAATTGTGACCAGACAGATAAATGCAAATACAGACAACTTCTCGGATCGACTGACCAACAAACAATTTATAATATGATAGACGGACCAACAGCCTGTCTGGTTGCAGTGTGGAAAAAGGGGAGACAATTCGGTAGCTCTGTGTGTAGTTTGGCTCAGACTGAGGCTGAGAAAACTCTCCGGCTGAGAGACGTCTGTGGACTGAGACAAACTGAGAGTCGAGTGAGGATGATGGTCGTCCTTTGGTTGCATGAAGACAGACAGACAGACGAAAGGGGGAAAATATATTTTTCAGAAACAAAAAGCAAACAATAATGAAATGAAAACATTTTGATACCGTGGCAAATAGACAAGCCTGTAGGGCCTACTGAATTGGTCTGTCTGGGATTTGGCTTGGGGTTTTTTGGGGGGTTCTTGTTGGAGAAGTAGTGGGATTCGGGTTGGATTGGCCGGAGGGGGGGGGGGTTGCAGAGTTATGGAAGGGCTGGTAGAGGGATTTTGGAGGAGGTGAAGTTGGTTTATTGTTTTTCATTGTTATTCTTTTCGGGGATGGGGGGAGGGGGGTCTGCAATTAAAGATGCCTGCCCCAGGTCTCGTCTCGTCACGATGGAAGGGTGGGTCTGGGTGGTTTTGGTGGGGGTGGGTAGAGGGATGTGGGGAAATCAGGTGAATAGAGAGTAGGGTTGTGAATGGTGGATGGAGGAAATTAGCAAGATGTGGTGGTAGAGGTAGGGACAGTGGTGGTCGTGGAAGGATGAAGAGGATTTGGAGTGGGAAGTGGAGGATTCATGGATAGATGGGGTGGGGGGAGATAGAGAAGTAGGAACGTGATGATAAGAGCAGAATATGAAATTAAAGTGGAGGAAGATGAAAAGAGATGAATGTGAAAAGAGAGCGTGTATGTATGTGTTTGTGTGTGTATGCGTCTGTGTTAGAGAGAGGGGGAGAGGAGGGAGATAGGGGGTGGAGGGGGAAGAGGAGAAGATGTTTTGATACCATCAAGTGGAACGATATTGTCCGTGTAAACTGTACCAAGTACCTTGGCTTGTTGTTCCAGTTTGTTATGTGGCTGTGTGTATCCATCCACTCAGATACTAAATGTCACGATGTCTGGAGCTCTGATTCTGTTTGTTTTGATTCCCTTTCTGTCTGTCTGTCTCATGTGTGGCTGTTTCTTTCGCTCCCTCCCTCCCTCCCTCCCCCCCTCCCTCTCTCTCACTTTTTATCTGTGTGTGTGTTTGTGCCATTCTTGTTATATTATGTGCATGCCTCCATCTGTCCATCTATCAATCGATCAGTTCATCAACTTTCTGCCCGTCTATCTGTCTATCATATTATTCATATGCCTTTTTTATGTCCCTCTATCCACCCATCATTCTTTCATCAACTAGATCTAACTGTCTGTGGATCTCTTTGTCAATACATCTTCTTCCATACATTGTTTGTGATTCACTCTATTTTATCAATTTTTCCATCCATCTATTAAATGTCAAATCTGTCTGTTTTAGGCCGAAAAACAAAAAGACACACAAAAAATGTATGAAAATAGATGGATTGACCAAGAGGTCCACAGACAGAGCTAGTTGGTCGAAGAATGAATGGATTTATTGTGTATCCATTATTATTTTCTCTGTGTCGCTTTACATATCCATTCATCCATTTGGTAATCATTTATTTGTATGTCTGCATGTCTGTCTTGATCGATAGGGGGACAATCCCTGTAAGCCTGTAGTGCCATCAATCTCATCAATCTCCCATGTCACAACGGACGTCATCCATTCTCTCCTTACTGCTCTATATCTGTTTTGTTCCTCATTCTGTAATAACGTTATCAAAATATGTGGAGTCGTACTCATACACGGTACCATAATAAATGTGACCTTTTTAGATGAATTGAAAATGAATCACATTACTCTGATACTCTCAACCAGGATATCAAGATCATAATATAAAGAAACTTTTTGCCACCATAACTCATAGCCACAGACCACACATAGGGTCTACGCCAAAACCACCCAGCCTACCAGCTGGCAACAAGAGTGCAAGAGACCTCATTGGGATAAGAAACTTGGCCAATGATAGAGACCACTGGCAAGAACTCGTTCTTTTCCAACCTTGTGATAAGAAGTGAAGCGAATGCAAAATTAAATACCGGTATGCGACACTCACCATTAATACCTTAACTGAACTGTAATACTGCTTCGCCGTCTTGTTTCCGTTTTTTAAATACTCTTGTCTTGTATCTCTCTCTCTCTCTCTCTCTCTCTCTCTCTCTCTCTCTCTCTCTCTCTCTCTCTCTCTCTCTCTCTCTCTCTCTTTCTCTCTATCTATCTATCTATCTATCTATCTCTCCCTCTCTGTGTATATATATATATATATATATATATATCTTTCCCATTCACAAAAGTTTTAAATTAATTCATTCATTCGTTCATTCATGTATTCATCCATCGATTCCCTTTGCCACTCCCTTCCCCCTGTCACCTCCCTTCTTCCATTCAACCATTAGCCTAGACTAGTTACGTCAGTCAACACACCGACACAATACCCCCACCTCGTATCGCTCCTTGACCGATGCCTTGGCAACAAGGCGTTCAGTCCAGAAACAGGATCACACTTCCATCGATTTCGCTTCGATTCAATTCAATTTAATTCCATTCTATTCTATTTTATCGACTTTACTGGTCACTTCCAAGGCAGATACATCAAAACACGCACAACACACTAACAATTGACAAACACACAATTTGTGTATCATTGTCGTATATTTGCTGATGGGGGCGAAGGTGTCATATTCTGCTGGGTATTCTGCTGGGCACACAACCTGTTAATCAAGGACAATCCTTCAACTGTCCACTGTCAACCATAACAAGCTCTCTCTCTCTCTCTCTCTCAATCCTTTTTACCTTGTCCTTAATTAACACTCCCACTGCCAAGCTCTATGGCTGTCAACCTACATCAAGACAAGATCATGTAATCCCAACCTTGCACTCGCACTGAACTCAATTATCGGGGTTAGAGGATCTACTTTTTTTTCAATTTGCTGGCTAATGACTAAAAGGGTTTAATCTGCTTATATTTGGGGTTTTTTCTGTTTCTTTGCTGTTACCATGTAAAAGGAAGAAGAGAGTAATAGAGAAATGTATCAAGAAAGTGGAGGTTCAATATCCAGGGGGTTTTTGTTGTTTTTTTAATTGGTATGATTTGATGGGACTATTTCGTCAGTTTTTCTTTTTATTCCTTTTTCGTCATACATTTTTATGTTTCCAGATGTTTGATATCCTCCTTGTATGGCTCCTACTCCTACACGAGTTTTCATTTTTGGTTATTATTTTTGTTTCTATTATCATTATCAGTATCAGTATCATTATATTATATCAATATTATTATTATTGTATTCAGCATCAGAGAGTTCGTGATGTTTTGACCAATCCTTTGAAGTAGGTACTTTTTTTATTTCGACGGCCCTTCCCTCAGTGTAGGTAACTATGGAAATAAGAACGATTCCCTTCGGCTATGACGTAAACATACACACACCCACACACACACACACACACACATGTGTATACGCACGTACACACGTACAGGTATATACACATACACACACACAGCTCCTCAATACAACTAAGTACGCACCCAAACATCATGAAGATACCTGAATGAACCGAGAGAAAACTTCCGTTCAAATTCCTGTTATCTAGCAACGCGTGCCGTGCACGATCTTTTTCACTTCAGTTCTCCACGGCAGCAGAGTGTAGGTATGTACGCATAATAATATCGTGATGTTATCTTATTCCACCCACCTACCTTGTACTCACCTAGCGGGGATTAGTACTCACTGGCTCACTCGCAAACGTGTTATAAAACATTTCGAAGCTGAGACCATCATTCGCATGCGCACCCACTCAATCGTGCAAGAGAGTGCGGGGGATGAAAATTGACGCGGAGGGGAAAAAAATAAATAATGATAATAAACGAAACGAAAGAATCACACAGGTGTGCAAATGCTCACGTCAATGCTGCGCCGATGGTTGGATAATATCATAACTTGAACATAACTCGATTCCATCCAGTCAAAAGAGAGAGAGAGAGAGAGAGAGAGAGAGAGAGAGAGAGAGAGAGAGAAAGGAGAGGAAAACATTAAAAACAACCTTGGTGAAACGAAAACCAGACGCGTAGCTATGCTTATGATAGGAAGGAATTTCTTCTAAGAGTCAAACATTGAATGAATTTGATATATCTAGGGGTCTAGTCTAAGGATTTTTTCTCTTTTTTTTTAAAGAATGTGAAACACTTGAATGGAGCACGTTATGGCTTGGGAATGAATCAAGTCTGCTTATCGCGGAAGGAAAGCATCGTCGGTGCCAAGTTGTGAAGTAATTCATTGATTCCAGGATTTCAGGATTTCAGGATTTTAGGATTTCAGGATAGAATGTTAACTATTCCCATTGCTCCATAGGTGTGTGAGGATCGTGTTGCTTGTTAAAATAACAATACAAGAATGTGTTTTGCAGATCAAGATGGTTTGGGGTTGTTTTTTCTTTCCTGTTTTTCTCTTATAGGCATTTTCGGTTTAATGTCTTTTTTATGGAAGAGAATGTGAGAGTTGTTATTCTATTTTACTTAGTTGTTCTTATTATTTGGTTGCTTATAAGGGGTTTTTTTAACTTGTGGGTGTGGGGCGGTGGGGGGGGGGGTATTCGACACGATGATGCGTTTGGTCCTCGTCAGGCACTATATATGATACAGCACCTGGCTGGTACATTGAATACAAATTATGCTTATGGTACGTGTCTATCTTACACCGTTGGCGCTGCACCTAAAGCGGAAGTACCCCTAAAGCGGAAGTAATCAGGTGTCTTCAGCCATTTATATTACATACACCACTGTTTCTGCTGTCATCGCTGTCATTGGCCACCATCTCCTCCTTTTTCTTCCTCCCACAAGTTTCCTGTCCGTCAGAGAGAGAGAGAGAGAGACGCACTCACATAAACACACACACACACACACACACACACAATTAAACAACCCACGCACAATTGACCGTACCTACAAAACACCTACTAAGGCTGTCAAATTGCAAGGTCGTTGTTTGAGGTCTAAAGATTGGTGTTTATACAACCATCCCGTCCTCGCTCAGGTAGAAAATCACCCCCCCCCCCCTCCCAAACCCCTTTTCTTTTTGCACCCACACCCACCCACTCGACGGACAGCGTTTAGGTACTTATCTACTTAGCTCTAGGGACAAGAGGAACACCCTTGCAAATGGGATGGATGCGTGATGATAAATGGACGGCTGTGATTGGACGAACAGTGCCCTCGATATAATGTACCGTAATCGCATTTGGAAAACAACCACAGTGAGAGAGAACTCTATAAAAGTAACGTAGGTAGTAGTTTTATTTAGCCGCGTAGCTTAGTTCTATTTTTAGTTCAACCTGTCCGAGCTTTCCATCCTACTTTCTTGTTTTCTTTACAAAGATTGATGATGGCCCACCGCTTCCTTTCACCTGAGCAGCTATTTTTAGACAATGCGGGGTCTAGTTGTATTGGTTCACGTCACTCTCTTCCTTACTCCTTTCTCTATCAATGTCTCTTAGCTCTCGTGTTGAACTTATTTGATACATTATAGGTGCCTACCCTTCCTCGCACGAACCAAAGGCACGACCGGAGCCTATCCCATAGTGTTATACCAGGGGCCTATCCTATATAGTAGTATGGTGCCACGGGCCTATCCTACAGTTGTATACAACAGTATAAGGTACAACCTCCACCTCTTGTTTCTCAGTCGAGGTATTGTGTAAACCGAAACAGGCCTCGTCTCGCACAATCATAACGTCGGATGGAGACAGGGTCTACTAAGTCTAACCATGTTATCTATCATCATTATGGGTTAGTTCCCTCGTATTAAACGCTCCAGGCAGCACATCATTTAGAGCTTGACCCACTGACCGTCTGTATTTATTATAGATCTAGACTAGCACTAGCATGACTCTGTTGTAATTTTCCTGATAGATTGTAAACTGTTTTGATCGACCATCGATGTAGCGAACCACTTTGTAATAACTTAACACAACTTGACCCGTGGATTCAAAAATTGTGTCTAAGGACCCCACATTTTCTTTTATCATATCATGTTGTCTATCTATATCTATCTCTCTTTCTATCAGTCTATCTATAAATATCTATCCATCCATCTGTCTATCAATCAATCGAATCGAAACCATTCATCTATCTATCATTCTACTCATCTCTCCCAACCTTCACCTCCCTGTTGCTTTATCTGGAACCTCCTCCCTAACAGCACATTCCCATCTATCTAGATATCTATCTATCTACCTTTTCATCCATCTATCTATCCATCCATCTATCTATCACCTTCCTCATCTCTCACCTACCCGTCCATCTATATTCAATCTTCTTACATTCCTGACCTTACCTCACTGCTCATGTAATAAACCCGCCTCGCAATTTTTCACCACTTAATGAAATTTGCTTACGTAAGACCACGCATATTGGAGTTGCAACGTATCTGTCTTCACTTCTCGTTGCCACCGACGCCGGCGGGAGATCAATCAATTTACACACATAACTCCCGCCACGTAGATGGCGTTCTGGCACCATAAGAATTTCACTCTTCAATCACAAGGCGAAAAGAGACGAAAAAGTCAACCAACCACTTACTACATATGCATACATCTTTCTTGTTGATTGGTTGATTGGTTGATTAGAGTTGCTGCATGTTCAGCGCCCTTTTATAAATATAATATATATATATCTCCCTCCCTCTCGCTCTCTCTCTCCTCTCTCTCTCTCTCGACATACTAGTTTCGCGACTGACGCTGTGCACAGTGCAAATACTCTTTAACCAATCCGCAACCATACGAAAAAATCTACCTCCTTTTATTCGTCTTTCGTAATCTAAAAGGGAAACTATCATTTAAATGCTAACGAATTGGATAATGCCTCCGAATTGAAAGTTTCCCCTTTCTCCATGTTGTTATAAGGTCACGGATTATGTAAAAAGCGACATTATCATTTTATTATATAATTAATTTGATAGATTTGGTACCATGGTTGTATAACAAATCGATATTGTTATAAAATGCCATCTCCTCATATCAATTTTATCATGTTTCAGCGCATGTTGAATTAGGCTATCTAAATCCTTTTTTAAAAACGCCGAGAAAATTGGTCACATTTTGAAAATATAGCTCTTCTATTACAAATTCAAACACAATGGTACTGATGGAAGTTGAATGTGGTTTGAAATAAAAGTCGCCAAAAAAAAAACCAACCACATTCTTTACTCATTTCGATTTATGTATCTATCTATGTGGTTGCTATAGATTATTAATTTTTCTTTCAAATTTTATTCATATTTTCCAGACAAGCAACAAGAGTTGGATATCCCTACGCTGAAGGTGGATCACATAGACCATGGTCTCAAGGAAAACAAATCGACAGAGAAGCCCAGACCCATGTGTCAGATCTCCGGGGTGCGAAAACTCAAACACACCAACAGTTTTACCGGCATGGTACCCACGTGCGGCGTGGAAACACCTCACAAAGAGGAACTCACCAAGGTAAGGAGATACAAAACAGTAAGCGTCTATTGATACATGTAACGAGCAATTTTGATTTCTCCTGCTTTCGTACGTAGGTACTATCTGGATAGAAGGTGTTCGGCTGGGGTTGGATTTGTCTTAAAATTATATCTATATTGAGAATACGAGCTGGAAATTCTTCTCTCTCACTCACTCACTCTCTCTGTCTCTCTCTCTCTTCACTCACTCACTAACTCACTCACTCTCTCTGCACAGTACTCGTTATATAAGCAATGAAGAATAAAGGTCCGACAGAGGGAGAGAGCGACAGCTGTCTATATGAGGACAGGTTGGGGCGGCTAAATGACCTTGCTTTTTACTTAGTGCACCTCGACTGGCGTGTGCTCCAGTTACCCCCCTTTGACGTCAATGTCTGGGACTACAGAGGATATTGATATTGATACCTTTTGACATTAATTACGATAGTAATGAATGATAGGCGTACATATCATTTTACCATCATGTTTTTACTTTCTAACATTTTCGATTATCACGATTCATTCTTTTTCGTGACGAACTGACCATGGCTATCAGTCAGGATCATTTTTTTAAATTTTCATTCTCACTTCATTCACCAGATACTCGCTGACATCGACAAATGGGGTGTGGACGTCTTCAAAATACACGACCACTCCAACAGTAAACCTCTCACCTGCGTTTCTTATAGAATATTTCAGGTGAGTTGAAAATGATTTTGTATTGTCTATAATGATATTCACCATATTATTATGTACCTATTGTATGTGATGAGATATATAAAGAGATAAATACAGAGGTTGCCTCTGTGTGTGTATGTGTGGGGGGGGGGGGGAGAGGGAGGGAGAGAGAGGAAGAGAGGGAACTACGAAAGAAAATGAAGGTTGAAAGATTTGAAGATGGAGGGAGAGATAAGCAGTCGAGAGAGCGAAGCGAGAGTGAGAAGAGACAGAGAGAGAAGAAGAAGAAAAAAAAGTTACGTACGGGGGAAAGGGGAGGCGATAGGGAAAAGAGAAAAAGCTTGAGGCCATGTGGAATAACGACGTGTAATTGCCGGGTCTACACTCGGCAGGCTGGTCACGGCCCAGGTGTCGCTAGTCATGTCTATGATTCAGGGGAATTGAAGGACACCATAATGCCGTCACCGGTTGACGTCATCGCATCCTGCTGACTGCTGGCTGCAGATTGGTGGCAGTGACTCGGGGAGAGACAGTGACAGGTGTGTTCGAGCCATGTCTACGAGTGAATGAAGTACTTGACTCAAGTGGACACCACTAAACAGTCTCGTTTCATTTTTTGACAACAGCCTCTGGCGTCGAGATTATTTTTTTTTTTTTTTGTTACCGTGTACGCTCATGGTGGTTTTTTTCTTTGTCGATCCGCTTTTGATTGATCATAGAACCATTTTCTGCTTACATAGCAGAGAGCCGGAAGAGATAGAGAAGGAGAGAGAGAGAGAGAGAGAGAGAGAGATACGTAGATGGATGGAGAGAGAGATCGATTGAGAGGAGGGGTCGTTATTCAGATGCTAGCAATAACACTCGTATTATCTAGATGTATTTTTTACAGTAAACCGAGCGTGAAGGAGATAATAATAATAGACAAAGAAAGAGCGAGAGAAGAAACCGGCTGCTCAGCTCTTTTCGATTGAATGCGTCCAATATTTGATTGGTTCGACTTTAACCAATCGGATGCCAGTATTTATTCAGTTCAATCCAACTGTGTGTCCTATGCATCACTGTACTGTGTAAGCTGTGAAATTAGAAATGTCATTGCCATTGAGAACGCAATAAGGTTATGTGATGGCTGTACTAGACTACAACGGATATTTTTATGTTTCTAAGGGTGTCCTCCCCTTTTAAATTGGGTTCAATTGGAAAACGTTGATCAATAGCAAACTGATCTAAAGCGAATATCCACAAATGAATTAGAAACTTTGAATGTTTTTACTGCTAAATCAAACGGTTATAAGAAATGAGTCAAACTTGAAATAATATGCAGTGCAGACATGAGACAACGCAAATGAAAACAGACGAATGGAAAAACAAAAAAATTGTCCATTCTCTCCCTTTTTTCTCGTATCTGTACTGTATGTATATTACAATGGAATCCATGGATAACGACATTGCCCGGGACCAGAAAATTATGTCGTTATCCAGAGGTGTCGTTATTCGGGGTTTTTCAATGGTAACTAATAATGTATAACTAAAAAAATCGGGACCGGAGGTAAAGAGGTCATATGATAGTCTTATCCAGGGGTTGTCTTTATTCAGGGGTGTCGCTATCCAGGGGTTCTACTGTACTTGAATTTTGACTCAATTCTTGTCATTTCCAGTGCTTGCTCCCTACCTGACTATTGACTATTACTATAGTATTATTATTATCCAACGATAATTAATTACCCCTTGTGTCGTGCCCTTGCCTCCCCAGGACCGTGATATGCTGAAGACGTTCAAGATCTCCCCCCACACCCTTGTGACGTACATGATGAACGTGGAGGACCACTACCACCGGGACACGCCCTACCACAACTCCATCCACGCAGCAGATGTGGTGCAGTCCACGCATGTCCTGCTCTCTGCCACTGCCCTAGAGGTGAGTTATATTATTATATGGTGATGATGATAATGATGATGATGATGATAACGATGATAATGGTGATGATGATAATGGTGATGATGATGATGATAAAAGTACATTTTTATATAGCTTACACTCGTACACCCATTGTGCTATTGTGTTAGATAATGTACTCTGGTGCTGGAGCATGACATATGGTGAATTGTGACTGTTTTGAGAAGGGAAAGGAAAAGAAGGGACTATCTAATACTATCTACCTCTCTCTCTCTCTCTCTCTCTCTCTCTCTCTCTCTCTTTCTCTCTCTCTCAATCCTCTTCCCTCC
>JAUEKZ010236110.1:0-20823 GCA_031471865.1 Melibe leonina
AAAAACTAGCAAATTCTTCTTCCACACAAAAGAAAAACAAATGCATAGCTGAACGAAATACACAGAGTCTACATCACAATACCGCCACCCATCATAATCATACCGCCATTCTCGCCTAGCGCCTACCACCAACATCTAGTCAAGAACATTTATGACTTCCATATAATAAATACTTGTCGTTATACCGCCTGCCATCTTTGTTGTACCGTCACACCTGGTAGCATAACAAGGTCTAAGTGTAGTCCATAGACTTGCTTCTACCTGCTGTATATGTCACTTCATTTTTTGTATAACTAGAATTTTTATATGTAATTGTATACGACGATGAAATGTGTAACACAATATAATTTCCTCTCTTAGGATCAATGAAGTATATCTTATCTCATCTTATCTTATCTTATCTTATATCATATCCAGAGAGTAGGTACAGACAGAATTATTTGGAATTATTCAAGTGTCATTCCAGTACCTACCTTGAAAAATTTCCTTGAAAAGTGCGGCTAAAACTCTTTGTTGTGCAAGGCTGCAATGGTTCTCTATAGACAATATCAGGGGGTATCTGAAAAACATGAAAATAAAAAGGAAGAGTATAAGAGAAAGCGAAAATAGACCCTACCTAATTTTGTATTTAAAATTTTTTTTAAAATTAGTACCAATTCTTTCGTTCATCCCTGCCCCCCTCCCCCCTTTCTGCAAACAAAAATCAAAGCAGTATAGAATTATTGTTTTATCTTTTATTGTCCCCCCACCCTTCCCAGCCAAGCCCCACAACCATCAACTCAGCCACAAACCCACAAACCCACCAACTAAAATAATCATGATGATAATTCAACACTTACTCCGTCAAGACCCAGGCATGTTCTTTAATGGTGTGCAAGACGTCTGCCACACGTATTTTAGATGTGAGTGATCTCCCATGGGTGATGATCGGTTTGCCGTCAGGGCCGTCCCAGCAATCCACTGTCAGAGAAGTGAAAAATCAAAGAGTTAAAAAAAAAAATTTTCGGAGCTTCACTGTTAAAAGGGTGTGCGGGTGTGGGTATGAATGTGTGCCTGTGTGTGTGAGTTGTGTGAGTTGAAATAGTAAAAGCTTCTCCTTTTTTTGACCATTCATTGACATTGTAATTCTATTCATTTTTTGTCCTGTAAAGTGCCTACAGCCTATGACCCATGGGCTAGAGCACTATATAAATGATATTTATTAATACAAAAGGGTTCTGCCGTAGCTTCTTACCTATTTTTCATTGCTTCAAGTTTTTAAAAATTCCTGTTATAAAAGTACTTTTTATAGATCTTTATAATTTCATGACTTCCCTTGAAGGTCTCGATTATAACAGACACACTTCCCAAACAGTCTGACATACAATGAAATTACCAGTGCATGTAAGTTGCCAAATGAATACAAACCACTGAACTTGTTTTAAAATTAAAAAGATTTGATGGGGTAAAACAGCATTCTTTAATTTAGAAGTTCCTTTAAACCAATTTATTGAAAATGTACCTATCTGATTTACTATAGTTCCAAATTTCAACTTGGACCAATGAGTTAAAATAATGAACTTTGACCTATTCACCCATTAGATGCTTAGGTTATTTTTAATCAAACTATTAACTAGAATCAAAAGTTTCAAGATTTGCTAGAGTTCTTATATCATCAGAGTTTAGTTGACAGACATCATACATGCTAAAAGCCTGAAATTCTTATTATGTCAGTTCACAGAAATCTGATTTATCTGGTATAAGAAATAAATGAATGAACATTTTGAAGACTTTGCATATTTCAGTTAGAATCAGACCCAGGTGTGAAAGGCCTAAAACGACAATGTTTGACCAGTTATCTAATGAAAAATGTGGACTCACATTCCAGACATCTGCATCCCATTCGCAGGCACCAGGCGTACGCTTCCACGGAAGAGTCGCCTTTCCATTGGTCGCCTGTCAGGTAACTGTGTGGGCGGAGTCAGTGTGATTACAGGATTGACCAATCAGACAAGGGGTTTGCAAGAATGGGAAAGAAGATAAAAACATGTATGATAAGATAAGGCAAGTTGAATAATGACAGTAAGGTGGGGAGCAAGCACTGGGAATCAAAAGAGATGAGACAAACTTGAGAGAGTATGCAGGGGAGCGAATAGCTCAAGTGGTTAGCTCGTTGTCCGTGCTGCCGGCCAGGCGATGGGTGTCGTAGCTGGGTCCCGGGTTCGAACCCCACTCTGGAAAATGTTTTTCTTTTTTTTCTGTTTTTCCATTTTTTCTGCTTTCCTTGGCTTTGTCTCGTTTCTGCACTGCATACTCTCTCAAGTTTGTCTCATCTCTTAAAATAAGGCAAGATAGGAAAAGGCAAGATAGGGTTAGATAAGATAAGATAACTTGATTCAACCCGCAACAGGGGAAATTATTTTTCAATGTTACATATGATATGACCTAAATTGTGTTGAAAAGGGGGATAACTGGCCACAACTGTAAAAAAAACTAATAGACAGGTCGTTAGTTAACTTTTAACGCCCTACGTGTTGTGTGAGGAGGCGATCCAGTAGTGACTCAGCGATTGGTCCATGTCTTGGTTGACTTCCAATTCTGCCGGGTTCAAGATTGAGTTAGCGTCCGAAAAAAGGTAGTTTTCAAACTGTTGGAAAAATACATTTTAAATTCATACACAACTTCAGGATTTTGGCATATGTCAGTTCACTGAAATCTAATTTATCTGGTATAGGAACACGTGCATTTTCAAGATTTTACATTTTCCGTTGGATTAGAATCAGATTTTTCTGTAAAAGGTTTAAATTAAACGCAACATTCAGGCAATGATATTTGAGCTTGTGCCCCACAACGTAACTTAGAATTCCTATTTATCATTTTGTATAATAATGATGGATATATGGTGTGTGTAAATGGAAACTATGTACGTTTTGCAAGAACCATTCACACGACAGATTTTCAAATAGAATGTGGATCTAGCCTTACCTGTTGTTCAGAAAACTGGAAATCATTTGGTTTGTCGAATGGAGGGAAGCATTGCATCATTTTGTTCATGGCCTCAATGCTTGTGACCTCACCCTCCTGGATGAAATTCAAAGGAAAGTATGTGAATGCGAATGTGAATGTGAATGTGAATGTGAATGTGAATGTGAATGTGAATGTGAAAGGGAAAGTAAAAGAACAGTAACATTCCCTAAACTGTTTTTCTTTGGAAATAATTTCCCAATTTGGGATGAATTTCTAGAAAGCAACAAAAGGCAGATTTACAGGTTGAATGATAGCGAATAAAATTTAGTATTATTGTTTGGTATCAAATGAAGGGGGAGGAATCAATGAACTTTCTAATGCTTAAAAAAATATTTAAAAAAAAACTTTTTTCCTGGCCTCTGACAGCAGCTGCTTGGAGATAAAGTGTTCGTTTGTGGCCAATGGGAAGTTTGACTTTTTATCCTGCTTCCTGCCTCAAACGGAAGGCCAATTTTGATGTATCTAGCTCATAATTTGAGAAATAACCATAGCATTGAAAAGGTTAGAAGCAAAGTCGTGGACATCTTGTCAGTAGGCATGGGCGACAATCGATAGCCCACCTGAAATACGCCCATTCAGGGCTTATTTTGCCTGCAAGTATACATTGTAACCCTGAAACATACGATTGTTTAAAGATGGATGCCAGAGTTCATTCTGCCGGCAAGTATGGAGCTCCAACATTCATTTTACCAGTTTGCCACAAAAAAATGGAAACCTGGCACCTGTGTGTTATGTACCCAGTATCAATCAATAGACGATATTGATGCTATAAAGGAAAAAAACACTACTCCAACTACTTTTATGAATGAAAAATTACATTGTTGCCTCCCTGCTCTCTGTCTCTTTTTCTTCCCAGGCCACCAACGCCTCTATCACACATACACCTGGACTACAACAGCTACAAAAAAGCTTTTTCTCATATTTGACAAGGCTGAAAATTACATAAAGTAATTGAAATCTTTGTGAAAATGGCTTTTAAAAATTGTTTTCCCCGAGTATCGATAGGTATGGAGTATTCAGATACCATTATCAGATACTGACATTTTCTGACCAGTACTTGATAGTATCACTATATCGATATGGACATTCGCCCATGCCTACTTGTCAGACCATTCCTGACGCTATCAATGCTGATCACAAAGAATAAAGAAGGGGGAAACAGTCACTGTTCATTGTTCATTACACATTTTAAAAGAAAACTTAAGACTTCAACCAAAACTTACCTTCTGTTCTTTTAAAAGGAATGATTTGAAGAATTCTTGAGTCAAATACCTAATTTGAAACAAAGATTATAAAAAAAAAAAAATTAACACATTTTGAATATTAATTAATTCAATTCTAAAAAAAATAAGCCAGCTTAATTGTTGAGAAAGCAAAACGAAAAAACCCCCCTAAAAAAACAACTAAAAAAATGTCCATTTGAAATTTACAGGGGAAACAAATTTCAGACAAATCAGAAACATCATCTGAAATCACCCCAGGCTAGACGTGTCTGAAGGTGTGGTTGCCACAAGGCACAAAACCCGGGGGCAGCGGGTTCAATTCCGACCAGGAGCACTTCGGTTTTTCCTTCAGCAAGGAAATTTACTCCAATGGCCTCACCCCATCCAGGTGTAAATTGAGTACCAATTCAAAACTTCGGGTAGGGAAAGTAATCTGCGATAGACCAGCATCCTATCCAGAGGATGGCAACCATAGTCATTTGTCCACTTTAGGCTACAAAAACCGGGATAAGCTCCGGGGCTATGGGCCGTTCGGCTCTAAAGGACTTACTTTACTTTTTTAGACGTGTGTCTTCGGGTTTCACACTCTTCTGGACCAAACACAACAAGTACACAAGAGTACAAGATGATTTTTTTTTATCATTTTCATTTTGAAATTTCACATACTATCCTTTTTACTTTAACCCTTTCACAGCGAGTTTGATTCTAACCCAAATGAAATAAGCAAAAGATTGAAAATGTATGTGTTTTCTCATACCAGATAAATCAGATTTCAGATCAGCCTGAAATTCAGGCTTTTGGCATATGTCAGCTCACTGAAATCTGATTTATCTGGTATAAGAGCAGGCAAATCTTGATGGTTTTGGTGTCCTTAGCATTTAAAGGGTTAAAGTGTGGAGTAAGAAATTTGTAGGTCAATGACTTTATTGAAAATATTAACGGAAAGTAGAAGCACTAAAAAAATGAAAGTGGACATTTTGAAGGCTCACCGTTTTCCAGCTGGCGATGGCGTTCCATATTCCTTCAAGATCTGATCCACCTGAAGGAGACACAGAGAAAAAATGAAACAGCAAAGGAGTTAGAAAGTACAAAAGATGGATTACAATTTCTTAGAAAGATTAAAGAACAAAGGTACATGTATTAAAAAATTGTATTCTTGTAAATATGTTGTTATTAAAAATAAAGATGCAATGGAAGAAGTAGTTTAAAGAGTGAATATTCTATCATTCAGTTATAGATGTTGTTGCTCTTGTTGTTCACTAATCGCTTTGTCTTGGAAAATCAAGGGGAAAGATCAGACAAAACACCTATTACTTTTGAATTTTTATATCGAAATTGTAAAAAAAATTGAGATTAAAAGTTAGATTTCAATTTAATAAGTAGATCTTTAAACAAAAGCATGATTGACTCAGAACTACATTTTCAGTTCTAAAAGGTTTTATCATTTTACACGAATACAGCTAACACTAGACAGCACTAGAACAAATAATAGAGGAAGCCGCTCCCTAAACATCACACCACAAATCAAGAAAACACTCCAACAAAACAGCAATGGAACTTGAATAGAGATGGGCTAATACACAAAGGAGACAAATCTTGTTGTAAAATGCTTCCTACTCACCAAGTTTGTGTGGAGAAGTTCACTGATAAGAATAGAAAAATCGTTCACATCCAGCAAATCTGGTAACTTCAGCTTCTGCAGAAGGATATAAAGATTTCCTGAGAACTCTTTACAAGAGAAGTCCGCTTAAAAATTCCATGAAAAAGATTAAGATTCTCATTGGGTTTTGTTGCCTGCTCAACATCCTTTTTCGAAGTCATATTGAAGGCAGAGCTCTCCAGAAAGGGAAGGGCTTGCTTGAATTTCTCAGCCAGTCAAAGCTAACTGACACAGAACCAGCCAGTTTTTGCAGTGCCGAGAGCTTAGTGCTTAGTGAAACGGCTACGATTCTCTATTCATATTCATTCAGATTTTATTTATATTCATTATCTATTTATCTATCACTTTTTAAATTTATTTTATTGTTAAATTTTGTATAAATCAATCAATTTATATCACCTTCTAAATAATCTTCTCTTCCTTTCAAACATTCTAATATCTGTTCTAGTTCTATCGTAATTGTGTATCTAAGCACCCTGTCTTATGACGCATCCCTATGTCTCTATGTAACATTGTAAAATAATTTCCCCGTTGAGGGATCAATAAAGTTATCTTATCTTATCTTATCCTATCTTATCTTAACGCCCTTTGTGTACAAAAGTACACAGCCTCTTTTTACCTTCTGCGTGAGTATCAGGTACTGCTTTGACATTTGCAGACACTTCTGTCTGCACCAGGCCTGTATGTGTTTCAACGACACTCTGGTTGAGGCAGAACAGGAAGTAGAGAGCGACACACAATTATACTCAATGTGGCAAAATTACCCATTCAAATGAGGAAGAAAATATATATATATTCATAGCAAGACTGAAATGAACCATGGCAATCCAAACCCATTTTAAATAAAGGACATTAATTATGAAGATGCTTGAGGGGCTGTGCGTGGCCTAACTGGTAGTGATGCAGCACACAACCCAGGGGCACTGGGTTTGATTCCTACCGGCAGCACTTTGGTTTTTTCTTAAGCAAGGAAATTTACTCCAATTGCCTCACTCACACAATCTGGGTCTAAAATGGGTACCAATCTAAAATTTGGGTTGGGGAAAGAGATCTGCAATAGACCAGCATCCTATCCAGAGGGTGGCAACTATTGTCATTTGTCTGTTTCCTGCTACAGAAACCTAGATAAGCCATTAGACTCTGAAGGACTTGCATGAAGATGTTATGTCTGTCTCTGAAATCTTTGTGCAGGAATTTTCATGAGGTCACTGTGTCAGTGTTAATAATTTATTATCCCTCAACAAAAGAAAAAGTCACCTGCGATAACGTGGTAACAAAAGCATCTTCTATCCTTGCACAATTTGAGTGAAACCTTCTCACGAGAAAATGACAACAAGGAAAAAGCATTGAGAAGCAGGATACAACATATTATTATGTACAGTACTACGAAAACATGAGGGGAAACCCAGTAAAAGACGAGATATGAATGGAGTTATGATAGGTGAGTACATACGTACGTGGGCACACTAATAGTAACCTTTTCATTACAAAAAGAATTTTCAGCTTGCACCACTTCAAAAACTTTTAAGGAGGCAATAAACTCAAAGTTGAAAGTTATAAAATGGAATTTCTTTTGTTATAGACTATGCGTTGGACGTCATACTGACAACATGCCTTCAATCAAGTGAGTAGTGTTTACTTTCCCCCCCCCACCTCCCAATAACACCATAACACAATAGTACATAGAATGTAGCATAATATGCAGCTAAAAAGGACTTCAAACCAAAACTAAGGCTATGATATAAGAGAGCTGTCTATTGGGTGGAGGGTAGAGAGAGGGATTTCGTACCTTTTACGGTACTTAACAAGTTGCAACCTTATACAAATCAGGAGATAAGAAAATGCTTAGTGAAGTTTATCAAAAACTTAGCAGGGTAGATTGACAATAGCATGCAAATTAATGAATACACTGTAGGGAGGTAGACTTAAATCCATGTGACACAAAGGTAGAAGCTTTATGCATTATCTAGTGTTGTTAGGATTAAACATCCCCGACCAATTCTCCACCCTAGCTTTAAAGGCAATATTACATTTATCAACTGACTGGTAGCTGTCCTTATATTCTAGGAGAAAGAAACATACTTGATTTCTTTGCTGCTTCGTGAGGGTGAGCCAATGGTTCTTAGTTTCTCCATTTCTCTATGAAACCATCTGAAAATATAAGACATGACAATACAGCATAAGAATTTTCTCTTTTTTTTGTTTGTTTGTTTGTTTGTTTTCAACTTTGTCGTAAATTGGTTACAAAAAATTATTTAAGTAAGTCCTTCAGAGCCTACAGGCCCAAGGAGTTGGAGTTTATCCTCTGGTTTCTGTAACGTCAAGCAGACAAATGGCAATGATTGCCACTTTTTGGATAAGATGCTGATCTATTGCAGAATACTTTCCCCAACCCAAATTACTAGTTGGTACCCATTTTACACCTGGGTGGAGTGAGGCAACTGGAGTATGTTTCTTTGCCCAAGGAAAAACTGAAACCCCGCTGGTAGGAATTAAAAGTGGGGTCCTCCGTTTATGTGCTGCATCACTATCAGTTCAGCAATTGTGCATACGTTCAGTCACCAAAAATATTTAAAAAGTAAAGTAAATCACAATAACAAGAAAATTTGCTCAGCATGGACACAATTAACATTCTATATATAAAGTTTAAAATTTAGACCAACAGAAAGTGAATAATTTAATAATCTAATTTAAAAAAAAAAAATTCAATCAATCTTTATCACTGTATGATATAATCTTCTCTTCCTTTCAAACGTTTCAATATCTATTTCATTGTAACTGTGTATCTCTGCTTCCTGTTTTATGATGCATCCCTATGTCTATATGAAACATTGTAAAATAATTTTCCCTGTTTGAGGGATCAATAAACTTATCTTATCTTATCTCATCTTAAAACGGATGATAGAAAAGAGTGTGGTTACTTTTGTCTCTTTTGGTAGAAATTTTCCAGTTGTTGCTGTTCCACTGCAGCCTCTATGCCCAAACACAACATCTCGAAATTGATCCCATCTTTCAGACAGAAGAATCGAAACAAAAAATGTGAAAATGAATAATGAAAAAAAACAACACAATTAAAATGATTTCATAGACAGAGGAATGGAAACCAAAACTTTAAGGCATAAATAACAAAAAACAATGCAACTCAAGCTCATCTCACAGACAGAAGAATAGAAATAAGAAATGTAAAAGTAAAATAAGAAACAAAAAACCATAACTTAAACTAAATCTTTAAAAAAAGAAAGAAAAAAAAAGATTAGAAGAATGAATGACATATTAAAAAAAAAAAAAAAATATTGACAGCCAATGTATAATTATATATATTTGCAAAAGGTTGTATAAATAATAATATAGGACACAATCTGTCTGGGTAACTGCCTGCTACTGAAACATATAATTTACAAAGAAAAAGTTTCCCGTTTAGCTCTATCTGCAATGTTTTATTATTTTCATGTTGGCAAAACTAATCATGTGGCTCTTTACAATTTCTGTAAATCTATGGGTTTTTTTAATGGTGTTTACTTTAATTTTTGAAATGAGAATGGTTTTGATGATTAAAGTAAAATTGAAAGTCCAACGCAACAACCAAATGAAGAGCAAGTTGGATAACTTTGTTTTTTATTCAACTACTAGATTGTAAAATACTCATTTAAAACTACAAAAGGAGAGTCTTTGAAACTAAAAAAAAAAATTTAATATATATAAATCTTTCCTCAAGTAGATTTAAATATCATGTAATGGCAAATAAATTCAATTAAAACATATATTTAAATTTCCGTTTCAAGGTTTCAGATCCTTTTTTTTCATTTTTTTTCATTTTCTGATGATTCATTGGCAGTAGAAAATATTTTAACTGATCCCTCCATCTCTGTTTAATCCATCAATATTTCTACTTTCTTCATGCAAACACCAACACAGAGTGAGAGACTTAAAAATCCAGACTACTTGCACAAGACCTGAATGAATGGCAAATAAAACTACACATCTAAACAACAATAACAACACACTTTAGCACTTACACTTTCAGCTAATATCATTCCATTAAAAAAACAGCTTTACTATTATCCCAAGCAAAGAACAAAATTATAAAATTTTAAAAGACAAAACTAAGCATTCAACATATTTTAGATTCTTCCAAGACATTTAGTGAGAGAACTCCTCAAACAAGCAATGAACAAACATCAAACCTTTTTCTCAATGTTATTCTGAAGTAGCCTCTAAAATTATATGCATAAAATAACCAATACACATAACGTATGAGAGAGAGAGAATAATACTGATTCTTATTAGGGAAATTTTTTTTTTTTTAAACCCTAATGTCTTTTTAAATTTCTTTCAACTTTACTTGTTCATCATAAAAGATATGTTGTAAGTCATAAAGAACGAAAAATTACTAAACAACATACACACAAAACAACATCACTCTTTACTTAACATAATGCTGTTTTACAATTGTTAGAATGCTTTAAAATACAATAATATGACAGAAGAAAAAACCGTATTATAGCTAAACCAATGAAAGTGAACCTGAGTATTGTTGGGTACACTTGTGAAAAGACAACTTCTAGCATCACATATTGGAAGTATTGGTTATAAATGTCGTATCACAACAATTCATACATTTTCTGTATTTGCATGTACATCTTGGATGATTTCATCATGGGTAAATTATGATTGGGGGGTGCGGTACATTATCAATTAAATTCTATACTATCATAACTACAGTGGAACCCCTGAGTTATTTATAGATGTCCAGTTTGGTACTCTCGAAAGAAAATGTCTTGCGAGTAAAGTGTGTATGAGGATGCAGCTGGGCAGTGGGTTGGATATTGGTCCTTTATGCAGTTAGAGGCTTATGAATGTAACTCTCCTCAGCCGAATTAGGGGAGGAGTCACCTCCTAATATGGATTGCGGAGGAAGTTCCCCTCAAGATAACATTGGAAATTATTCCAATACATCAAAATAATATTTCAACATAATGTACAAGGATAAACAGCTTGACAAAAATAGACAGATTGATAATCTAAACAAAAAGAATAGAATGATTGAAAACAACAAATTTAATTCAAATCAAAAACCAAAACATGCAAAACTTTTAGTCACAACATCTTATAATTTTCAACTGATCTTCCTCATTTAAACTTTGAAATCAATTATGCAAAGAAAAACCAAAAACTAATCCTTGCTAAACTTAAATTTGATATTTCACAAGCACTAAATAAGATGTCAAAATACTCAAATGATCAGAATAAGTTGGTCAGAACTCCAAATGCAGTTTTGTTTTTTTGTTTTTGTTTTTTTTCTTTCATCAACAGGACAGTACAACATTATCTTTGAACTAAATTAGCATAAATGAGAGGGTAAAATAAAACACAGGTAAGCCTAACCCTTTCACAAGGTAATATCTCCAACTACTTACTAGAAAATCTGAAACATCAAATTCTTTAGTATTTGCCTGTTCTTATACCAGATAAATTAGTTTTCAGTGAACTTGAATTTGATTTATCTAGTATAAGAACAGGCAAATCTTAAAGATTTTGATATCTAGTGAATAGTTTGATTAGAAATAATCTTAGCAGTGAAAGAGTTAATAACCTGTGGAAGACATTCATGACAATGTGCCCGACTTACTCATTCTCTTGCTTCATGCAGTCTTTTAAAAAAAAGGTTATTATCATAGATAAAAACTACACTTAAACCTGTCATACTGCCATTCTCGCCTACTGCCAACATCTATTCAAGAACATTTATGACTTGCATATAATAACTACTTCTGGTCATACTTGTATTTTCCCTACACCTTGTGGTATAACCAGGTTCAAGTCTATGTCGTCATGAGCAAAAGGCACTTTCAAACATAGTATAACATTATTTTCTTCTTCTTCTTCCAATTGACTGACTGGGATAAGTATATTAGTTAGTAAGTATTATTCAGTGCTTCTACTTTTGTGCATATTATCTGAAAGTTCATTGGAGTTACATCTTTCATACTCCACACGCTAAAAGTAAACAGAATAGTTTATACTCATGCAAAAATTGAAAACAATCAAATAGTTTTTTTACTAGTTGTATTTGTTCTAAGCACAGTGCACAACCCAAGCAAGAGATCTAGAACTAGGGTTGAGTAAGTGAAAACAGAGTTGTTTAACAACTGAATAAACTGCTAAATCTTAAGGCAGGGAAACCAAATAAATGAAGAAATATTGATATAAAATATTTCAGTATCCAGTCCTGATATCCTTCCTCCTCATCTTCCTTTCATGGCAGATTAGTATAATAATAATATTGAAATAAAAAAACTGTTTTAAATTATTTCCTCAACCATTGATAATGATATCTTTGAATAACAAAGTGTGCAAGCCTATAAATCCCCAAACACAGCAAACAAACATACAAGGACATAAAATTTTTTTGGGTTTTTTTAATTAAAAAAAACTCCACAAAAACGATAAAAACTGTAATAAAAGTGACAGTAAAGATAATCAAAATAATAAAATTTTCCAATGAACAATCATGCAAATCATATTGATCATGCGGAATAGATTGGAACAAACACCAACACCATGGAGGAAAATAGCCAACAGTTGCTATGGTTACCATTTCTCAAGTGCTTCTGTTACTGGTGCTGAGCGTGTAGCAATAATGGAGGAAAATAAAAAATATATTCAAAAATATGAGAAATTTTAACAAAGTTGCAACATAGCCATAAGTAAGGCAGTGGTACAAGTTAAAATTAGAAAAAGAAAAAAAGATACAGAAAAAGATTTAAAATTTAGTATTAAGCCTTTCACAGTGGGATCTAATTCTCACCAAACTAAAATAGGTAAAATCTTTGACAAAATTGACAAGTTCTTACACCACATAAAACAGATTTCAAAGGACTTATAATGGTTTTGATTAAAAATTCTTAGTATTGAAAGGGTTAGGAACTATGTAAAATTATATCTACTCTTTATTAGTTCCAGAATTCCCATCAAGAAATGACAGAACCCCTCAGTACAAAATGATTCACAAACTTCCTCATTCCAAGTTGATGCCCCCATTTGACTTTGTTTTGCAAAGCCAGATATGAGAATGTTTACCTGGTTATCACCTAACAAAAAACATTTAAATATTTTTGCAGCCCACAACATAAACCAGACTTTATTTGAACCAATAATTTCGAGTAAATTTAACCAATGAAAATTAAACCGGTGATTGCTTTCCCCAATAATGATTTTTTTAAATTTTGATCATTACCTCCATTCCTGGAATGTTTATGATTTTTGTAAATTTCAAACTCAACCCTTTTAATTTTAGGATATTTTTTGGGGGTTAAACATCCTATAGTTTAAATACAACAAGGCAAATAAAGTAAAAATACAATCTTATTTGATGATGCTTTTAATTTGATTTTCAAAAAAAAATTTATATCATTTTATAACTTGTGATGAATTGAAGAGAAAATGAAATATGATCATCAAATCAAATCCAATCCAACAAACCTTCATCAGAATTTTTCTGCGGGGAGAAGGTCACAGTGTCTGGTATGAAGCCTGTGCCGTGCATGATGGTGATGATGGCGTCGGAAGAATCTCGAGGTGCAATGTCTTCAAAGCTTCTGATCAATCTTTGACGCGAGTTTTTGCAAATCTCTTTCATATCTTCCAATTTGACTATGAGTTAAAAATGAAATATAATGAAATATGAATTATTAATTGATTCAGTGCCCATGACTAAGATTTTCTTAGAAACACGCACAAAAAGACAAATTATTTCCCTTTGAAGAAAAACGAAGGGAATTTTACTTTCTTTTTTTTTTTTTTTTTTACATAAACATTTAACTTTGGACAAGTTGCCATCCTTCCCTTTATAGGATACTGACCAGTAAATAATAACCCTTTCAATGCTCAGAACATTTTAATAGTATTGGACATCAAAATCTTGGACATTTGTCTGTTTTTATACTAGATAAATTAGATATCAGTGAACTGACAAATGCCAAAAGCATGAATTTCATGTTTTTGGGATATGCCAGTTCAATGAAATCTGATTTATCTGGCATAAGAAGATACATCTAAATTTTGAAGATTTTGCATATTGTGTTTCAGTTTAAAAGGGTTGTGAAAGGGTTTAGGGTGAATGAAAAAGAAAAGCATGGACCACCAAAACTAACCTGTGATAAAAGCTTTGGAGTTCAGAGAGCGGACAAAGACCAGCTCCCCTACGCTGCGCCATAGACACAAGGTCATACACTCGGCTTTTTTCTTGTGCGAGAGAAGGCTGACCAGGATTCCTCTCTCCAACGAACATAACACAAGATGCGTCTGTTAAAAAATGTACAAAATAAAGGATCAAATACCATTATGGCACATTGGAACCAGAAGGTATAACTATGAGAGTCAGAGACAATGTGTGAGAATAAAAACCGCTCCCACTAGCCACATCTTGAAAATATATTTAGTTTTTGGAATGAATCATAAATAAATAAACAACCAAATTTCTTAAGAAAGTTAGAATTAAATCTGATTTTAAAAAAACAAAACAACAATTTTATAGTTAAAATACTAATAGGTATCCACTAGCAGATCTTACATACACACGATTCAGGAAAATCAAATAAATATTTTCTTACAGGTGTAATATTGACTGGTGAGCTGGATGGCATGTCTGAAGCAGACGTGGCTTTACGAGGTGGCACATGGTGAAGCTTGGGACTGACAGGTGGAGGACAACTCTGACGCGGAGCAACCAACTCAGAGGATGCTGAATTATGGGTCGGCTTAGGTGAGTGTGGTCGACCGACTTTGCATTCTTTTACTTCTAAGTGAGTCACCTTGGCCTTGATTTTGGGCAGCTGATCATCAGAATGGTCAGGATTGTTAGGTCTGCCAAACTTAAAATTTCGGGCAATTTCAACAAGCCCTGGAGAGGAGGCTGGACTGCGATGCGAATGGCCATCCATATTCTACAAACTTTATCATGAACAAGAAAAAAGGAAATACTTTATAATACATGTTACAATTATTTTCCAAACATGCTTGTAACCAATGGTGCATCATGAAACTTTAACACCACTACTAACTTTTGAATTCTACCGAACACAAAAAATCTGAGTAAAGAAAGAAATAAAATGAAATTTGAAATAGTAAAAATAAAAAACCAAAAAAAACCACATAGAATAAATTACCCTTTCAACTTTGAAGATTTACAAAGACTATAAAGGAGAGTTTAACAGCATGGGGCCACTACGTCTTAACCCTATCAGTAAGGTTGGCTATTGATTTCAAAAACAAGGATTTATACAATTCAACAGTATCTTAATCCTTGAACAGCAAACTGGAGGCGGATGGCACACACATGCTTCATGCACCTGCTTGTACAGATACTAGAATGTGTTTACACAACACCATTAAAACACTTTGCATGCCATTTTTGATGATCGTCCAATTTCCACACTGGCGTAGAGGTGCTATATTCGATGACTGTCGAAACTAGACCCGACATAGATTTGCGGCTAATACAAAAAGTATGAAGTAATACTTAATAATGAGTGACTTCCCTTGATAATATTTACATTGACGAATACAATGGCATGTTTTGTGTTGAGAATGGTTTTTTTAGTCGAAAAAAAAAAGTTTTTTGAGCAGTGATGATAACAGCAAATTCTCAAAATGGCAGAAAATTATCGGCACCTCAGAAATATGCGCAAAACCAACAATAATTCCCCTGCCTTCCCATTTAAACTTTGACGATATTAAAAGAGGAACAAATCTGGCGGCAGGCAAAAATGGCGTAATTCCGCTAATTGGCGGAAGATTATCATCACTGTTTGAGAGTCCAATCGGATTTTTGAATGTTCACAAGAGATCTGTTGTTAGGTTATGTGCTGATCTGATGCGTGAAGGATAACAAAACCGGTCTAGATTGGTTGTTTTATTCTTCATTCAACCTCGACAATCATTCAACCTCAACATTCTCCCTGACTCGATCGATCGTAGAAATCAAACTAAATTTTGATAATTTCTTCAGACCTCTCCGATCTGTCTAATTTGGCAAAATTTCACGTTATGATAAGAATTATTATTGTTTCCCAATAAAATATTGATTAGAAACATTTGTTTATAAGTTTATTGATTTTTCTGTTTGTTGTTGAATTTTTGTGGTGTTTGGTCAAGAAATGAAATTTTAATGATTTTTTAAACACGGTCAGTCGTCACTCACTCATCATGCCAAAACGGCTGAAGACTATGAGACACAGTCATAAGGTCAGAACTTGCCTCAGAAGCTTATCAATGACATAATATCTTCATCATCATATATCTATCTATCTTCGTAATTTATAAAACACTGAATTGCAAAGAATGAATAGTCTACAGAATAGACTATCTAGACCATCGTTTGAAACGATCTGATGCTTTACCTCTGTCAAAATCACCACAATACTGAATGTGAGAGATCTATAAGTGCACTGTATGCTAGGATGTCGTTTTATTTTTTGTTGTAATTGTTTCTGTTCCTGAGGAGATGAACTAAACTTATATTCTCTTCTTAGAACTTCCGCTGAGGTAAATGGACCGTTTCAGATCAAACGGAAGCTCTTCCCTATGTGCTTTTCATTCAGTTCAAAATAAAATAGAATTACAGGAAGAACATAATAATATACCTACAAGATATGTAGCTATTGCAAAGACTTTAATACATTCAATTGGAATGCGTTTTATAAGCCCAAATGGTCGATTCTAAATAGGCAACTCAGTTGTAATGTTTACTTTCGTATTCACTTCCTTATTGTCAACAATCATGGTTATTGTTTGATCACGTGGTCTTGTTTAGATCAATGGTCTAAAACTGGTTTCAATCATTAAAGAGGTGTACTGGCAGAGCCACCGCCTACCTACAGTTATCTTTAGTCTGCGATAGAGTCTCTCTATTCTATGGTCTGCGGTCTGCCGCCTACCTACCTGTAGCAACACGTGTATTTCCTCTGACCTCTCCTCTGAAGGAGGTCATGGCCACCTTTTCGTCAACGAACATACATAAAAAAAACTAACACGAACAAAGACGGTTCATTACAATGGAGGGAAGGGCAATGACTAAAGACCCTGCTCGAGCCAAAACTAGTTCCAGACTAGAAATTAAATCAAAATTTGATATCTAGACTTGTGATTCCATTGCGACTATGCCCTGAACACACACACACACAAACAAACAAGCACACACACATATACACATACCGTACATACATATACACAAATGCGCGCGCACACAATACAGTCACCTCTTCATGCAGTTGTGCAAGCACATGGTTCATGGTTTTGTAAAGCACATTTTGGGCAAAGTGACATAGCACAGGCAACCCTATGCAGCGGGTTAGAGCCCTGCTTTGGCACTTCGTAGTTTCCTTGGGTAAGAGATTGACCCCGATTATTGCTCATTGGGACAACAAGTCTATGTCCGTTCTTGGGACGACTAAACGACACGTCACATGTCGCTAGTTTAAGTTTTAGGTTATTTCTCAAACTACTAACCAAATACAACAAAATCTTCAATATTTGCCTGTTGTATTACCAGATAAATCAGATTTCAGTGAACTGGAATATGCCAAAAGCCTGAAATTCAGATGTCAATTCAATGAAATCTGATTGATCTGGTGTATAAGAATGTTTTGAAGGCATTGCATATATCTGTTCAATTAGAATCGGGACTCACTGTGAAACAGAACCCCAATACTCGGGGAGTAGCTAAGGGTCGAGGTGACCCAATGACCTCTCCCGTTCATTACTCAATCCATGACAATCACAAAACTGACCAAACCGTCAATAAAATACCGTAATTATTAGACTACCAACTTGCCGTTCCTTCTTTCTTTCAAAGCATTTTGTACTTTTGTGTGCTGTATACTTTATTTAATTAAATTTCTAGCCAACTACTCACACAAATGTCAGGGCAAGAGAAATGTTAGGGGGAGATCGGGGTTCAGGGCAGGGGGTAGGGCAAAGGTTATAGCAGAGGGCAGAGGTTATAGCAGAGGGCAGAGGGTATGGCTGAGGGTAGGGTAGATGACAGAAGGTAGGTCAGAGGGTAGGACAGAGGTAGGACAGAGGGTAGGGCAGAGGGTAGGGGGTAGGGGGTAGGGAATAGGGCAGATGGTAGGGCAAAAGGTAGGGCAAAAGGTATGGCAGAGGGTAAGGCAGGGGGTAGGGCAGAGGGTAGGGTAGATTGTAAGGGGTAGGAAGTAGGGGATAGGGTAGAGGACAGATGGTAGGGCAGAGGGCAGGGCAGAGGGTAGGGTAGAGGGTCGGGCGGAGAGCCAGGGTCGGGGCGCATCCATGTGTTAGATTATATGGCCACAGGTGTGGGGTTTGGGGAAGGGGGTATATCTCGCCGGCCATCTGCGTAAACACGATATTGAATTACACCACAAATTGATGACCTGTCTTCTGAGTCCAGTGACAACATCAATTAATTGAATCCCCAGCTGTTACTGCCCCCACTTTCATAAATTGAAGCTTTAGGTGGAAAGTTTAAGTTGTTGGTCGCTGTCGTCTGTTTATTGATTAAATTAAATCGAAAAAATAATTAATAAAGGATTCCTATTTCTTCAGTATCTGCAAAAGTAGTTCTTGACGCCAGCGACACTTCAATGTCTCCCGCGTAGGGATCCAGTTAAAGAATAGACATACTAGAATATTTATCGGGCTTACACTGAAAGCCAACAGGAATCACCCATGTTGGCCCGCAGTGAACAAAGGGTGGTAAATCTCTTGTCAAAGGAGATCACGAAGTCATTATCATTATTATTGTAGCTTGTGGCTCCAACACTGAATCCACTAGAAATGAGACAAACTTGAGATGATATGCAGTGCACAACCGAGACAAAGTCAAAGAAAGCAAAAATATGTAAGAACCAGAAATTTGACCAGAATTGGGTTCGAACCCGGGACCCAGCTACGGCAACTATCGCCAGGCTGGCAGCACGAGACAGTGAGCTAACCACTTGAGCTATCCGTTCTGTTTTTTCCTTTTTTCCATATTTCTGCTTTATTTTTGCTTTGCACTGCATATTATTACCTCAAGTTTGTCTAATTTCTTGTGATTCCAAGTGCTTGCTCCCCACCTTTAAACTGTCCATTACCGAATCCATCCCACAGCAGATTCTCATATCCTGATCAGTGTTGCCCCGTCTTGGCATTCTCAAAGTACCAACGCAGGACTCGAACCTTGTGCGTTGGGTCTCCAGTGCAACACCTTGTCCACAAGTCCACTTTAGGATGAGTGTGTTAAAGGAAGCATTAGAAGACAATGAATGAACCCATTGATGACATGGTTGTCACAGTTTAAGGTGGGGAGCAAGCACTGGAATCACAAGATGGCTCAAATTTTTGCCTCCGCATGCTCAGCGCTCGATCAATTCACTAGACAGATTATGACTGAGCAAGGCATTCTTGTCGTATCGTATTTGATGAAGAAGAAAATTCTTCAGATAATTCCCAATCTTGTGGTGGTGGAAGTCCACGTCAATATTATGTAATGTATATATGTATATATGTATGATGACATGCCACGACTGGTTCCTTTGCTCTAGTGGTAGAGGAGCTTTCGCCTCCGAATTAATAGTTGGAGGTTCGAATCCCAGTCGCTGTAATGTTAATCGAGAGACAAACAAAGAAGGGAGACAGAGAGGTGAGAGAAAGAGAAATAGAGAGAAAGAGAGAGGGAAAGAGAGAGAGAAAGAGAGAGAGAGAGAGAACAAGAGAGCGAGAGAGCTAGACGGATAGACAGACAGTCACATAGATGGAGACACAGAAATATGTATATAATATGTATTTATAAAGGGAGACAGAGAGAGAGAGAGAGAGAGAGAGAGAGAAGGGTGGATGAGCTCCACTGCCACCAAACGACAAATGAGATGGGCCTGTCCAACTGTCCAATCAAATTCGGCTAAAGTTGCACACGTCACGTGATTCGACCATAGATACAACCATACGAAGATCCCCCCTCTCTCTATCTTTTTTTCTCTCTCTCTCTCTCATTCCCTCTATCTCTCCCATCCCCCCCCCCCTCTCTCTCTCTCATTTCCTCTCTGTCATTCCTCCCCCCCCCCCTCTCTCTCTGTCTCTATGCAAAATCCTAAAAGTCCTCGCCAGCTCTGTAGCTCAAGAGGTGGAGCGTCCGGCTCGGAACCGACATGTTTGGGGGTGAAGGGGAGGGGGGGGGGGATCGAACCCGGTCGTTTCATACGCGAGACATTAACCCTTTCACAGCGCGAGGTCTGATTCTAACCCAACAGATATATGCAAAATATTGAAAATGTACGCGTTCTAATATCACATAAATCAGATTTCAGTGAACGGACATAATATTATGCCAAAAGCCTGAAATTCAGGTCACAGACATTTCATTTATCTGGTATAAGAACAGGCCAGTCTTGAAGAATTTGGCGTCATTAGCATTGAAATTGAAAGAATTAAAACCTGCATTTTTGCAGCTGTCATGCTAGACACTCGGATTTATGGGAACAGTGCTCAGATTTGTTAACCCGGTGTCAGAATAGTGTAGGCCTAACTGGGTGAGATATTCAAGTGAGCTTACCCTTAACCCTTCATCTCCGAGGGGGAAAGAACGTTAACTGAACCCTTTCACTGCGGGGTCTGATTCTAACCCTACTGAAATAGGCAAAATCTTGAAAATTCACGTTATCTTATACCAGATAAATCCGATTTCAGTGAACACACTGTTGATTATCAGGCCTTTGGCATATTATGTCAGTTCACTGAAATTTGATTTATCTGGTATAAGAACAGGCAAGTTTTGAGGATTTTGGTGGCCTTAAGGTGTGTGTCCACTGGTAGGTTTTAGGAATAGAAAAAAGGAATTGAATTCCATTCCTTTTTTCCATTCCGATTTTCTACTGAAAATGGCGTCGTGTTTACACTGGTAGGTTTTAGGAATAG
>JAUEKZ010236221.1:0-18830 GCA_031471865.1 Melibe leonina
ATGTTTATTTTTATTTTTAAAGGAAATGTTTGTTTGAGGTTTCCGAAATTTTAAGTCTAATAATTGAAATACTGGCTTTATTTATTGCCTAGGACAACCCCCACCCCCAAAACCACCTGAAAAAAATCAGCTAAAAAATATCCTAACGTACACAGCATTCAAAGAGTTGATGATTATGATGATACGTACCCTGGTGTAGTTTGGATTAACGTATTGTTATTGGCGCGGTTATCCAATTTTGTGTACACTCATTACCGCAAAGAGGCATTGAGTACTTTCATCGCGGGGAAACGCAATCATATAATTGATTTTATCTAAGGTAGTTCTAGGGGTTGGGATATTTTATTTTATGAGCATGATAAATAATGCCTATATTAATCATTGATAATAAAGAAAAGTAACTAAAAAAATTACCATTTAAAATGCGATTGATTTTAGGGATACTTGTAACATTGCGTTCCGTTACACTTCCCATCGGCCACTCCTTGTTTCGGACATGACAATGGAGTCTGATGTCGTAATGCCGTCACAGGCGGGAATCCGCTCATTAGCAACATCCGAGCTATTACAATTTTTCGGGGTTCGGATTTTCGATTTTCTCTACTCGTAATCCGATTAGATGGCTGGCGTCATTCGGCACTATTGATTCACCACTTGTTTATGTTCCAGTGAGATAATTACCTAATAATCTAGTCTTGTTCTTTAAGTGGTAGCTGAATTTTCACGTAATAAATAGCATATTATAATCATATGAGTTATTCTTCTTATTTCTTTTCCATATGCTTTTTCTGTAGATATTTTCATGCTCAGCTCTAGCCTACTCTAAACGTCGATTCCATGTCCATCTCGCAGGCTCTACTTGCACCCCTCCCCTCCCCCTGTCTCTATCTCTCTCTCTCTCTCTCTTTCTCTTTCTCTCTCTCTCTCTCTCTCTTTCTCTTTCTCTCTCTCTCTCTCTCTGTCTCTCTCTGTCTCTCTTTGATATCACTTTACAAGCAGCTCAGTGGTAGTAAATTTAAGTTGGTAGCGAGGTGGAAAAGATGCAAAACATTCGAGGGCCCCGCGTTTAAATTTGATTATGCAAAGGCAAAGATCTCGTAAAAGACTGACAGAAAAGTGGAAGAATGGGAGTTTTAACCCTTTCACAGCGGGGTCTAGTTTTAGCCGAACTGAAATAATATGCACAATTTTCCAAAATTAATAGGTTCTCCTACCATATAAATATGATTTCAGGCTTTTGGCATAGTTCAGTTCACGGAAATCCGATTTACCTGGTATAAGAACAAGCAAATCTTGGTGATTTTGGTGTATCTAGTTCGTAACTAGCATTCCAAGGGTCTGATGCTAGGCGAAGAGCAATATGCAAAATCTTCGTTTTGGACGTGTTCTTTTACCAAGTAAATCTGAGTTCAGTGGACTGACACGTGCCAAAAGCCTGAATTTAAGGGTTTTGGCATATGTTAGTTCACTGAAATCTGATTTATCTTGTAAAAGAACAGGCAAATCTTGAAGATTTATGTGTCCTTAGCATTGAAAGGGTTTAGAATTCAAGATCAGCATTTTGGCACTTGTCCCACCAGGCGCTTGAGAATATGTGAACAGTGCAAAGACTGGTTGGCTCGGTGACATAATACTATGACTGGGTGAGATATTCAAGCGAGCCCTCCGTGTGACAGGGCGTTTTATTGTCTTGAGAACTCCGCCTTTGATATGGCCTAACTTGCGTTTCAAAGGGCATATGATTTTATGGATAAAAACGATACCAGTAAGCTTGAAAAGAAGCCATTCCACATTCGACAAAAGGAAGACCAGATTGAGACAAGTGCTGAAATGTTGTCTATCATAGCTAAACTTAACACTAGAAGGTGATAAGATTAAATGAAAAAAAAAAGATAAAATGAAATAGATAAATTTAAAAAAACACATAAATAAAGGAAGGAAGAAAGAAAAGAGTGCTGTAACAACTTTTCCTGGAATATCTACTGTAGACATATCTAGAGTTTTTATTTTCCTTCAAATCTTTGTGTGTTGAGTTTTTGCAACTACAATACAGTACATTGAAAAATCGATACTGGCCAGATGTAAGGAACAGGAGGCTGTAGATTTGCCCAGCAATAATGAACTCACTCTGGGCGTAAGACCAACTAAATAATATAATGATCATAAAGTAAAAACATTTTATGGTGCTCATTCCTAGACAACCCCTGGGCTTTATGTACACTGCTGTGCAAAATCACATTTTTATCGAAATCTAGAGACAAAATGTCACAGTTTATGTTCCGGTGTTCCAAATCAGGATCGAAAACTACTGCCCGAGATAATAACTCCTTTTTTAATATCAAAGATTTGTTTTTTTAATGAAATGAATAGTTTAATGTTTGTGACTTTATCGTGACATTTTTTTAACTTGTTATTTTAGTTAATTCCGCCTGTTTATATTTTTTTGATACTTTAACAACTTGCCATTTTTTTTATTGCCAGATTGAGTAAATAACACATAATGTGTAACTTATTTGACACTTGTGCAATGGTATGGGACAGTCAGCTGGTACCGTTCGCGTACATAAATGCAGTTCCCTTTGCTACAGATCTTAAAAGAATTCCTAAACATTGAAAACGGATAAGAATAAAAGCTTCACTCAACAGGTCAAAAACTGAAGTTGAATTCGTCAAGAACAACTTCCATTCACCTGCAAGATGTATTTCATGTTTACCAAAACAAAAGATGTTTTCCTCGTTTAAAGCGCATAGGAGTAATTTACAGGCATAGCTTGTTTAGACGAGTACGAGGATAAAATACTGTTCTCCTTTATTTTTTCTTTCATATAATCTGAATATCTTTCGTGTATTTCGATCTCAACACCACCGAACGAACGAAGAAAAATCATGAATGAATGAATATTGGAATGAATGATATTATGAGGGTTTATAGAAGGGCAGGAATAGATAAACAAGTAGCCTGCATCAAAAGGCAGGAAAAGAAATAATCGGAGGCTATTGTTCGTGGCACAAAGAAGTGCAATTTGTGCGTCGGACTGAGGATAAATGGTAATGCATGCAATTGGCTTGGAGGATGAACGTCTCCGAGAGAGAAAACACAGATTAAAATAACCAGTCAGGAAATGATAATTGATGTCCCACTGGTGTGCTTCCGACACTTCATCTTTTGGCTTCCTTTGCCCAGATTAATACCTTGTTTTACAACAAACCACACACAAACACACAGCGTGTACATCATACACACGTACATTCCCTGTAAATGTCTGGAATTTATCTTACACATATACATGCATTCTCACTCTATCCCCCTCTCTCTATCTCTCGCATAAACATGTAGACACACACACACACACACACACACACACACAAACACACACATACACATAAACCCATAGATACGCACAGTGGGGAGATGTAAACAAAGTTGTGGTGGCCAGGCCAGACAGGGTAGGTGGATTGTGTATTATGGTTATGAAAGGTATTATTGTTATGTCCAGGAAGGAAAGAACTGGTTTCAATATAAATAAATGGATATGGTGTACTATCCTTGTGAAAAAAAATAATCATTTAATAATAATAATAATAAAATCTGTACATCAAAATGCTTTAAAGACAATCTTCTTCGACAACTTTGAGTGCAGGAAGCTACAAACGTATTGTATACAAAATGTGCGACAATCACTTTTTCGATAAAAATGTGACAAATTAAAGTTTGAACTAAACTCCAATTAATATCCAGCTCTTGTATGTTCGAATGTCCTTAAAATCCCAAAAATCGCGAATACTTTCAACGCGATTCTAACCATACAGTATGGAATAACTTCTCAACATTTTCTTTTTTTCCCGAGGAAACTGAGCAAAATAATTCTACATGGACGGCAGCCTTGAAGAAACTGATTACCTCAAAATGCCAAAGGAATGAACCAGGAAATTGCTACTGCATGGTGGCATTTAGACGGAACGTGAAAACTAAGGGGTCCAGCAGCAACGTAGGAAAAACTTCCGCTTAGGGACCGGTGGGTCGGGGGTTCACACCAGGGATGCGTCATGCCTAAGACGTTAACTCTTTCACGGCGAGCTCTGATTCTAACCCAACTGAAATATGCAAACATGTTGAAAATGTACGTGTTCTTATACCAGATAAATCAGTTTTTTGTGAACTGCCATAATATTATGGAATCTGATTTTTCGGGTATAAAAACAGACAGATATTGAAGAATTTGGTGTCCTGAGCATTAAAAGGGCTAACATCGAACATTTAAGCAGCTGTCTCTCAAGGTCCATGGCCTTCTGGAAACTCTACTAAGAATGACTGGCCCGGTGTCAGTGTACAGTTAATTTGAGTAAAACCTTTTTTTCTCAGTGTGGCAGCACTTTAAACAATTGAGGGAGCTCCGCCTTTGATATGACCTGCCTACAAACAAATATGTTAAAAAGGACATTAACTAGGTAATCATTAATAAGTATCAACTACAGGATATTAAGAAAAGCAGAAAAAAATCAAATTACCATCTGGAGTAGTGATGGGGCAGTAAAGTTATCTTATCTTATCTTATCTTATCTTATCTTATCTTATCTTAAGAGGATATGAGTGTCCCGACCTATTTATATGCATACACATAAATGTCTGCACCGCAATACTTGAACCTTGTAAACGTTAGAGTATTAGGCCCCGCCATCATTCCGCACTAGCCAATGAATCAGCAAGAAGCGGCATTCATTTGCATAATTAATCCTTTTTTTGTAATTATTTTCGAACATTTCGACCTCAACTTCTTCTTGGTCTAAAGTACAATGATACTCTGAGTTGCTGCCTCTACTTTTAAAAGTTTTCAACATTAACAAAAAAATTGGCTTTATAACTGCGCTTTTATTTTATACTTTTAATGTTGTTGTTTTCGTTATAATTGTCGTTATTTGCAAACTGTACCCTACGTGCCGCCCTCAAAAGAGGGGAAAACTCGCATCACATTATGCATTTATCAACTGCGTTTATAATATCTGGACTAGCCAGATCGATACTGTTTCCGTCATAAGAGTAATATGACCAGATTTGTTTGACTTATCTAATATATCAAAGTGAAAATCGTAATTTATTTTCTGAATCTTGACAAGTCAGTCTGTGGATTCTTATTTGTGTGTGTGTGTGTGTTATAGATATCATATGTAGAATATATAATATATTAAGCTTAATAAAAAGGGTAAAATATTCCAAAACGATGTTTATTGGTTATTGTTAATTGAACGCGCTTTTCAGTTCATTTAAGATGATTTCAAAGGTCTAGCTTTCTTGACGTGCTACCACATAGAGGGCATACGTACATCTCACTCATTCACAGTGCACTGACAGCGCACCAGTCTGTCTTAGTCATGTCCTATAATCCCGAGAACCTAGCTGGAGTTTTAAGTCTTAGGTATAACGTAGCCGGGATTCGAACACCAACTTACGGATTCATTGACGGCGTCCTTTACCTACCGTGCTACGACGCGAGTGTCGTTGACATTATTTCCTTAATCGGAGTGACTCGATTTGTGTATGCATGATTTACACTTACGAAAAGTGTCTGGGTAGATTGAATTTGCCCCTAGAGGGATTTGAGCACAGAGCCATGAAAATACTCTCCAAATCACTCTTCGCCAAGACTCAAACCTGGTGCACCTATTCATTCCGTACAAAACATTTTTAACACTTCTAATTTGTGAGACCTCATTTTGTGGCAAAAGGTCATACTGATTGAAATAAAAGGCAAACACATTATTACAGATTGTATCTACGGAGGTTCAATAAAAACAGCAAGAACGAAAACCTTCTGCTTCCAAAAATTATTTACTACTACAAGCGAATTACTGAAAATATTGTGTTTGCTTTTAAGTCTTGACGCAATTTTTCTGGGTCTCACTCTGAACGGAAGGACCTCATTAATATTTGCCCATTTTTTATTATTCATAACTTGAATCATAAAGTTAACCTAGACAAGACTGTATGGATGTGGCCTTAAGGAATGGAGAATGATAAGGCTGATCTCAAGCTCGCTATTAAATCTTGGTTCCTTGCATGATTATGTTTGGCCGCTCCATCTACCGTTATGTTCAACTTAGGGACGGAAAGGATAATAACAAATAATTGAATGAAGCTATTATAGTAACTCACGTTGATGGTTTTTCCGTCGTGAGACTTCTCGTTGGCAGTAGCCGCCATCATCTTCAGGGCCATCCAGGCGATTTGCTGGGCGTGATACCTGCTTGCACGGTGCAAGCCCCCGGCCACACAGTAGGCGTCGCCTATCGTCTCGATCTGAGGGAAACACACAGCCGGGCGGGGAGTGAGTAAGTAACAAAGATATGCCAGTGGGCGCTACGCCATCATGGTAAAGCCCGCATATTCATTCACGTGCTGCACCATGCCGCTCGTGCAATGCATTTGAAAAAAAAAAAAGAAGAAAAACCTACCAAGAGCAAAACAAAACACTGAATAGCAATTTAGATAAATGTTTCATTTTTCATATTTTGGTAAATGTACAAGACACAGACATTGTTTTACCCTCTAGGTACTCAATTGTGTCTGGAAATAAGTAAGCAAATTGTATATTTTCGCCCGGGGGCCCTGGGTTCGATTCCTACCAGCGATGTTTCAAGCTTTCCTTGAACAATGACATTCTGGTGATTTATTTCACAAAGATGTTGAAATGGCTGGTTGGTTGGGAAAGTAATTGGAGATAGACCAAGGCCTATTCACAGGGTAACGTTACTACTATACTAAACTTTGATAAACTTCAGCTCTCTAGTCCAGAGCGCTCTATTGGACTGACAACTATTACTGCTCTTCCTCCTCCTACAACAACTACAACTGCTCCTCCTCCTCCTCATACTACTCCTCGTCCTACTACTCCTACTAATCCTACTACTACTTACTACTACACCCCTACTACGATTACTACTACTACTACTATTACTACTAATACAACTATAATTACTAATGCTACGTCTTACCTTGTACACATCCAAGTCTACGCAAAACTGGTCAAAGTGTGTGTACAGGGAGCTCAGCATGTCAATAACCTGCATAGGCGTCGATCCACTACAGATGGCAGTGAAGCCAACAATGTCCGAAAATAGCATGGTGACATCATCGACTGTCATGGGCTCCACTTGCTCTCCTGAAAATTAAAAGAAAATGATTATTGTTTTTTTTTTAATTTGACGTGAATTAAGAGTATTGATTTGATTTTTATTTCCAGAAGATGGAAAGAGAAGGATTCATGCTTTGTCATATTGCCCACCAACAGGATGGTATATCACTAGGAAAAAAAGATTAGATAAGATCAAATTAAATCGGTCGAAACATTGCTTTGTTTAATTAGATAAGCATAAAAAACAAACCAACCCCCGACAATAAAACAACAAAACTAACAACAACAAAGAAACCTCAAATAATTATTGAGTTGGACTTTGATATCATTCTCCATCAGTACACTTAAAGTATCGGTTTTGGAAGGATTTTCCGATTGCTAATAAGAGTAACTTTTGGACCAGGCACCAGTATTGGATGGACAAAAAGTGGTGTATGCGATAACAATAAGAAACAAAACCAAAAAAAAGGAATAACAATGTTATAACAGTTGGAATGGGACCCAAGGTGGGTACAAACCAGGGACCTGTCACGACACCCTTCACCCAGCTAACAAATAGCACACGAATGCGTATCGATCTACTCGGCAATTCGCTTCAGTTTTGGTAATCCTTGCTTGGCTTGCATATCTTTATTTTGCTGATTCGAGGCGATAGAATTGTCTGTAACGTCTTTAGGAACATGGTATATATAGGACGATTACTTTTGATTTGAACAACCATAGAAACTTTGGTTACTAGGCACCTATCTACTAGTGGAAATTATGTAAAATTGTATAGGATTGTATCATCCTGTTCATTACGCCTTCGACGTTAACGAAGTCGTGAATTATCTTGAACTACTGGCTGTGGCTGGTGGGTCGATGTAATAACACGATTTGAATCCTCGGATTGTCTCGTGATGACCTAGAAATAACGCCCATGAAAGCATCACTTCATCTGAATTATTACCACGAAGCACTATCATGGTATTATTATTTCCTAAGTAAATTGAATAATATGAAAAATGAAACTGAACTACGCGTACCTTGGCCAAAATTTTATTGAATAAATAACTTAAAACCGCACACATTACACATAGTCGGTAAAAGGTATCTTAATTTTTTTTTTGACAGTTCGATCTTGTAATTCTTCTAGCTACGTCCACAGAAATGTTGATTTGCTTATATCAATATACCAGTACTCGTAACTGATTGACATGACCTCATAATTGCGAATTCGTTTTTCAGTGTTCACTCTCACTCAGTGTCCCCTCCCCTCCCCTCCCCTCCCCCCTCTCTTGTTCATGTCTCTATTTTTATAATTCTACCTTTATCTCTCCCCCCGAAGTAATCCACAACTTCTCTTTCATTTCTAATGCAATCGTGATTCTGAAATTAAAAACAAATTTACAAGAAATTTCAGATGCGAAATTCATCAAATTCTTTTGTTTTAGGAAGTGAACTGAATGGAGCAACACAAAATGTTTGCGGATACAACACTCTCTAGTCAAGACGTATATAAAACATTGGAGACTGCTGAACTTTTTCAGCCTTATTTCTCTTATTCTAATCAATTTCAAATAGTTTTATTTTTTTTGTTGAAAATCGGGAAAGGGAGGAGGGGACGAGGGGATTTAGTAAACGTAGAATAAATTACTTATTGAAGTGTGAGGATAGAAAACCTAGAAAAATACATTAAGAAATAAGATACACTATTTTCCACACTTTTATCCTTAATATCATCGCTTAAAGCGCCCTGCATGGATATCGACTTGACCCTTTCACAGCGAGGTCTGATTATAACCCAACTGAAATATGCAACATTTTTAAAATGTACGTATTCTTTTTCCAGTCACTGGAAGTCACTTTATCTGGTAAGAACAGGCAAGTCTGGAAGATTCTGGTGTCTTTCGCAGTGAAAGGGTTAAAAAGTATCCTCGTCTCCCTTATTTGATTACATGACCAGCTTAGTGAGTTAAGACTGGCTGATGAACGAAGGGGGCGTAAGGCCCCCACCCACGCCCTGAGTCGATTACGTCTACACCACCCGTGCTTCCCAACTTTGATCTGATAATGGGAACTGTAAGCGACAGGCCATGTATCCGGCTTGATATTTCAAATTTGCTGTAGACGCGTTTTGTGACAGCTTTATAGCCTAGTAAATAATCAGTTAATTGTTGCTCCGAAAGTTCAAGACTTCTTATTATTGATTTAAGATTTATCCACCCATGTTTCAAAAGTTTTAACCTTCTATGAATACATACGAGGAATAATAAAGCAGGGTCTACATTAAAGTATTAAAACTGTTTTGTTGGGCGATCTCAATACGTTTTTATGCTTCATGATACATCACTGCATTCAGACATAAATGATTTATTAACATTCCTGATTGTCAACTCTGACATAAAAGCAGGATTAAATCGCTCAAGTTAAAGTTCATCATTAACTAGATTTGAAACGACACTCATAGTAGATTTGATGAATCACTAGATAGAGGCAAAACAAAGTTTCCGTTTCAATTTAAACTCACACCAAAGTCTTCAATATTTGCCTGGCTGTTCTCATACTAGATAACTCAGATTTCAATGAACTGACATATCATGCCAAACGCCTGTAATTCAGGCTTCTGGCATATTTCCGATCACTGAAATATCATTTATCTGGTATAAGGACACGTACATTTTTTATATTCAGTTGGGTTAGAATAAGAACTCGCTGTAAAAGGGTTAATAGTGAAATATTCGTAACTTATTAGAACCACTACTCCCCTTTTTAGTCGGTTGTGTTGAAACAAAAATGAGATTTCTACATAATCCGTAATCAGTCTAAATGTCAGGATCACTGATGTTGTATGTGTCCTTTTATTTCGACTGTCTCATATTACGGCGCTGCACTGCAAATGGTGCCTTGGTGTCCCACTCTTTCTCTGGGTCAGACACAAAAAATCCCTTTTCAAACAAATAAATGTATGTATTCTATCTTATTTTCACCCTAACAACCCAACGGCTGAAATTAATATTGCCTTATGTACCTTCTCCTTCAAAGCTAGGTTTGATATCTCTTTATCATAAAAGTGCAAGCCTGTGACAGAGCCACAACTTTGTCAGGCGGTTCTGACCCTAGAACTTGCAATGAATCATTATTCAATCCATGATTGGCGCAAGGAACTGGAAGTCAGTGAACAATAACAATTTGTTAGTTCGTTGATGCTTTTTTACCCCCCGTCTCCTCCACCCACATCTTCTTTTCTGGCATGTCAAAGGAAACACATTAGTTACCTGTCACACTGATGTGAAAGGATGGTTTATGGTAAAGAAATAGCTCATCCAGTGTCAGTGAGTGACACATGGTCAATCAGTCTTAACACAGATCCGAAAATACCGAGCACTGAAGTAACACTTGCTAAATGTGTGCCGGGTTTTACGATTTAGGTCACGAATTGGCCGGGTCGGTGCCCAGGAAGACAATATATCTGTTGCGCCATCTCAAAGATCGTAACTATGACAGGAGACAGTAAAGTATTGTTAAAGGCTGGATTATAATGAAAAAATAAGAGATTTCTCTCACCCCTCCACAGCTTCTGTGCTATCGTCGGTGGGAAGATTTCCAGCAGAAGGGCCACGTTCTTCTCCTTCTCAACATCCACAGCCTTGCTCGCTGCTTCAATACTTTTCTTCAGCTGCTCCATTCGCTTTTTCAGTCCATCCTGTATGTAGATGATAAAAAGGATAAAAACAGGACGATTTAACAAAAAATAAAGAATAATATTTCGCAACAGCAAATCACTGAGGCCAAGTCGGGGCACCGTTGATGTAACCAAATGTTCTCAATACTGGTAATGGAGGCTGTCAGAATGTAATGGGAATGGGGTAATAATATTGTGTAGTAGTATTAGTAGTAGTAGTAGTAGTAGTAGTAGTAGTAGAAGTAGTAGTAGTAGTGATCTACAAATTGGACCAGATGTCACGAGTACACACAACTGACAGTAAAACTCAGTCTCGGTTGAGGATGTATTAGAAAAACCAGAAGTTGTGGTAATAAGAGTAAAAGAGTAGAAGTAGTAGAAGAAGTAGTACTAATAGCGGTAGTAGTCGTTGTATGAGTAGAATAAGTAGTAGACACTGTACTGTTACTAGGTAGATTATGTGGTAGTAGTAAAGATAATGATAATAATAGAAGTAGTAGTAGTTGTTGCAGTAGTCGTAGTAGTGGTAGTAGTAGCAATAATGGTAGTAATAGCAGTAGCACTAGTAGTAACGTGATAGCAGCAGTAGTAGTAGTAGTAGCAGTAGTAACAATAATAATAGTAGTAGTAATAGTAGCAGTAGTAGTAACAGTAATAACAGTAGTAGTAGCAGCAGTAGTAATAACAGTAATAGCAGTATTAGTAGCAGCAGTAATAGTAGCAGTAATAGTAGCAGCAACAGCAGTAGAAGCAGTAGCAGTAGTAGCAGTAGTAGTCAAACTAATATTATCTAGAACATTGTTAAGATGAAACGAGTAGATGGACACTGACTCTTGATGGCGGTAATAAACACGGACTGAATTGATCATGGCTGGAAGTGTAGACGAAAAGGAAAATTCATGTCAAAGTCAAAAAGACTTTGATTGTGTTAATTTCTTTTCACAAGCAGTAGGTCACCGATTTACTCACCGTCTGAGACGACTAAAATGGCTTTGCCTCCCTAGGATGTAGAACAATCTTGATACATCCTCCGCATACATAGTGACCAACAAGCAACAACAAAAAAAACCCAACAAAAACTAGTGAACAAAAGGAATGAAACAAATACAACCCTCTAACAACAGGCAGACAAAGCAAAATCGGACAATTGCTTGAAATCTCAATTGTCTGGCAATAAAACCCACTTAATCATCCCTCATGATAGTGGGAACAAAAAAAAGGGTTGACTAGTTTGTAACCAAGATTATGAATGATCCGTTCCCATCGGTAGAACAACCCGAGTAAGACAACAGGAAAGCCAGAGTATTGATGTGCAGATCATGCTAAGGGGGTATAGTGAAATGGCTTTTGAAGAATGGTGGTATCAATGCAGAGATTATTCAATGTTATGCCTGAACGGAAATATAACTTTTTGGAAAGCAATTAAGATCTGTGTACATAATTTGGAAAGATAAAACGGCACATAGAGAATCGACAACCTCTCGGTCGTTGACATCCACCCCGAGAATATGAAACGAAAAACAAGATTCCTTTATCCAATTTTTGAATGGGCCAATTTTTTTTTATACCAGTTTTTGATTCAAAGACAAAAGCGTTTCATTCCAAAGCCTTCACGCCAACGCGCCTCTTTGAGAAGCAGCACTATAATCCCCATAATTTTAATTTATTGCGGTTCAAGCATAGAGCATTCAGGTTGTTGTTCTAAAGGGACAAAATTAAATTCGCGTCAATTGCCTTTTCATAGGGGAGGACTCGAAAATAGAACAAAAAGATTGATATCGACCTAGAAATGTTTGGATAACTGAATTCCCGTGCAATAAAACTTTCAATGGATTCACAATCGTTCGAAGTTAATTGAGTTAATAGTTCCTTCTCACTGTACAAGAATAATTATGTTTGACATAAGAAAGTTTAAACATAAAAAAGCTTGTTTATTTGGCAATTATTTTGGAAAAGCAAATCTGCTTTGGCTAAGTAAATGAATCATTTGTATTACGTAATAATAAGCTTTGGGAAAACATAATTTTTCAATAAAGTTAATATGTATCCTGCAACATCATAATGTTAAAAAAAATGCAAACTTGATTTATTCTCTTGTTTTAAGGTTTATGCCTCTAAGATAAATTTAAAAAAAGTGCCTACTCTTAAATGATAGCATTGGCGCATTTATAATCGTAGGAAAAATCCCTTAAAATGGGGATGTAGGTGCTTAACGTCAGGCGTGGACAAAATAATCTTGAAGACCTGCCTAGCAAGTTCATAAGGGTTGTCAGACTGTGATTATCAACATCATTTATTCATTTGTAGCGTTTAGACTCCATTATTCCCACCAACAGTGTCCATAATAAATGTGAAATTTTGACAAGTTAACAATGAACATCTTTCTCGAATGAGAAATACATTTTTTTTATTATACTGACATAGACATTGGAAGCGCAGCGAGAGGAATATTTAGTCTTATGACCATTTTTTTTCGCAGAAGCAGATGAAATTGAAGAGAAGAAGAAGTAAATGGTAATGAAAAAGAAGAAGAAATAAAAAGAACAAAAGGTAGGAAGAAAAAGAAGAAGAAGAACAGGGAAAAGAAGGAGAAGAAGAAAAAGAAGAAGGAGAAGACGAAAAAGAAGAACAAGAGGAAGAAGATGAAGAAGAAGAAGAAGAAAAAGAAGAAGATGAAGAAGAAGAAAAATAGGAGAATTAGTGGAAGACGTAGAAAAAGAAAAAAAGACGAAGAAGCATAAAACTCCAGAAAAAAGCACGAGTGGATAATCAATAGAATATACAATATACAATATATCGATATGGTCAAACGGGGAGGAACGATGGGCACGTCTACGATGATCGATCGATCGGTTCCCAAGTATCAAAACGGCTTGGCAATAATCAGCCTGTGAGTGGCCAGCCAGGGCAGTGCTGACGGCAGGACGAGGGGTCCGCACACAGGTTGTTGAGGTCTGGTTACATGACTTGACCAGTTGTTGAACCCCTGTGGGCTCCCTCCTGCAAACTGCCTTGGTCAGTACACGAGAATGTTCCATTTAAGGTTATGTATGTGTTCAGTGTGATAACAATATTTTACATTATGAGTGTAGGTGGTGTACTTCGATTTATCAGAGTTCATATCGCAGTCCAATATCCACATGGGTTCGATGGTTGGGCTGGGTTACTTTTATTAAAAAATGCAATTAAAAAAAAAAAATGAAGTAAAACAATTTATTTCCCATGTATAAGTTATCCCATCCCCTCCCCCCCCCCCCCCCTTCCCTAACAAATCAATCTGCCTAAACACTTCTTAACAACTCGATATTTTTTAGAATAATAGAAAAAACAACAACTCTTGTACACGTTTTAATGTGTTACGGAAATTCAATACGTGTTCAAACAGACAGATGGTCCACTCTCCCGACGACAAATCAATCATTGGGTCATTTAGGGCCGTCTAGGATCGAACTCACGAAGGACAGTCAAGAATCGAATCTAATTTTGGGCTGGGCGGTTTTTCAAGAGCCCTTGGGGCACGACCCGCTGACTGATTGTTGAAATACTACTGCTGTACTGTAGGATCGCCCAGCTACAGTTGGAGCGCATTAAATCAGTTGGTATGACGTCACACTGTTGCGTTGAAGGTCCTGGGCTCGAATCTCACCCTGATCGGGAGACTTTTTTTTCAGGGATTGGAATAAACCCATCGTTGACCCAGCACCCAATGGATGCCGTCAGTCTATCAAATATAATGGAAAAATATAGATGATTTAACATGGCTGAGGAGGTTTCACGAGTTAAGAGTTATTCCCCCTTTTTCGAGAATTCATTGATTCTTTATTATAAAGCCATATTGTCATGTTTGTGGAACCTCCTAAAGTTTGTTTGTACAGCAGGAGTTTTCTTGCAAGACAATATGGACGCATTTTGTTCCCCTTGAGCACATTCAAAAGTGTTTGTGCTGTACTAAATTACTCCTGAACATTGTTCAAGTTTCCCTGCAAAATTTGATTGTAATAATTTAAACAATATAATTTTGTTAATTAAAAGGGCAATCATTTTGCATTGCGCCTTTTCGTCCTAGCATCAGTATATTATGCATTTTGTTTTCATAATACCTCCTTGAATTCCATAATTGTCCATGTTTAATCTGAGGACAGGAATGTGTGTTGCTGCCGCTCTCTTAACCGAGTGTTGATCTTAAGGAATGGTTTTTCGTCCAGGCCGAAACTAGAATGACAGCCAGCTATTATTCATATATTGGTTCATGGGAGGATTTAGGTCTAAGATTGCGAAATGTTCGTTTCACACTGGCTAAATGTTATCACTGGACATCAAGACTTCCCGGTGTGTGACTCGTGACTGAAGGGGTCATGAATAATGCATTGTCCGATGTCTGCCTCACTCGCTAAATACACGACGTCATGGTTGCAACACTTGCTAGCAACAACAATAACACCTATGACAACAATATAAGTGACAAGAATATCAGCAAAAGAGGTTTAAGCATATCCTAATGTCACAGCCAAACTAAGCCGCGTTCTTATAATCCCATCAATTAATAATTTTAATTCTTCTTCTCTAAAGACAACAATGACATAATGCAAATGATAGTATTGATGTATGTCATCTTTTATTGTACACACCACAAGCCCTTTTCGTAAAGACATTTCCTGAAGGAGGAATTTGCAAGTCACAGTAAGAGTGCTAAACACTTTCTGATGATGTAGGTTATGAGTTCTACAGGATCCATACTGACTGGATGCAGATTGGAGTGAGAGAGACTGCAATGATTCTTGGCACAAAAGAACGGATGATAATGAAGAGACTCAACACTACTTTAACAGTGCTAGTTGTTTTCATAGACACCATCGTGTTTTCGCTCATTGAAGAGAACCAAAAATAATGCGTCACAACCACACGGTGTTTCTGGGAATGGCGTGCATCTAAAGACGCAGTAAGACGTAGGAAGAGATTCCGAGATTCCGAGCGCATAAGACGATTTGTCCGGGTTTTACCAGATTTAAACTGAATTCCAATATTTGTTTTCAAAAGACAAATTTCTTATATCATTAGCCTTCCATTACAAATGAACGGATTTGTACGCGGAATAAAGCATTAACCAGACTTGGGGAATGTAGCACGGCATAGTCTCTAAATCCATCCTCCTTTGAAAACATAATTCAATCATTAATCATCTTTTAGATTTTCGATTCTACTCTAGCAAATGCATTTTCCTCACTAGAAAGAAAATTACAAGAAAAAAATCACCATTATCTACTGTACATCTGGAAGATTTAATCTAATTCAGATCATGTGTCTAATTATGGTTGATTAGAACACAAAATGTGGCCCGGTGTGTATTTGTCATTTTATTCTCTTCTAAACAAATAATAATATATCAAAATGGAAATGATGGTAAATCGAACATAGACAAAGTACCCTGTAAGTTCTTCTAGTTCCAATAAAAGAACAGGTGGAGTCAGGGCTGTCAATGATATTTCATTATATCTTTCTCTCGTACACACACATACATACATACATACACACAATCATACACATACACACACGCACACACACACATACAAATTATAAGTCTGGACCATTCAGAGTAGCAGCTTGAGAGGTGAGTGACCTGAGGGTCATCGATGCCTTGATAGCCTCTGGTTTTCTGACACTACCATCGAACGTGTTAAGATTAAAATAGGGTTATCCTTTAGAGTGCTCTTGCTCAAAACTACCTGCTTTTTACTCATTCTGTTTCCTTTTTTATAGCAATCAAATTATGCTTTCTCTTTCATTTAGTCCTTCACTTCAGCCCCCCCCCCCCCCCGCTCCCTTATCTCCCTCTCTTTCACTTCTCATTCTCCTTCTTTCCCTCTCTCGCTCCATACTTTCTCTCTATCTTCATCTCCGACTCTATTTATCTTTCATTGTATTATATGTATTGTGTGTATATTCCTATCTATTTCTTATCCCCTTCTCTTTCTCTCTCTCTCCCTTTCTCTCTCTCTCTCTCTCTATCTATCTATCTTTTTTTCTATCTATCTATATCCTTTTGCCTGAATGTATATGTTATCTCTCTCTCGCACAGACGGCATGAAAATAATGGTAAAGTATAAAGCATGCCTGTCTATTAATGAATGTTTTAATAGCTCTAATACTGTTGATACTGTATGATCAAATGCAACAAAAAACTACGCCACAGAGTTAAGAATACAAATGGATGTTTTGAATGGTCGATGAAGGGGTTTGAACTTGGAATCTGCTACAGTAACACTCTCTGGCGATTAGAACATGAGAAGAGATAGGAGATTCCGTTCTCAACGCTCAAAACAAGAATCTCTTTTGTGTGGTCAGTCTCAGTTCCTGGCGGGTATTTCCCAATTTTTTTCTTTGATTTATACAAAACTATTGACATATTTCGTTGTTATCTTGTCTCTTTTCATTTTTTATGATAATGACAATAATGATAAATGCTCTAATCATTATTATTAATTACAGCAATACGAATAATGATAATAATAATAATAATGATAAATAATTAAAAAAAATAATGATGATAATGTTGGGGGTTATTCCTCTTTTAACTATGATGATAATAATGCCGTTGTTTATTATCATGATCATCATTATTATTATTATTATTAGAATTACCATTATCGTCTCTATTATAATATTGTAATACCATTTCTCGTACACCATTATGGTATGGTTCGCCTGCTGAAGAAGCATGTTGGCGTTATATTCTAAGCTTGTAAGTTACATATTGTCGAAGTCTTGTAAATGGTTCTATATCCGAGAGTCCTCGCTCAAAACAAACAAAACGTTATTTCTTCTAACCATTTTTTAAATTCACTTTTCCAATTTTTTTAAAATATCGCTTCTTTTAAATCCATTTATTTCATTTATCGTCTACCTGTCATTTCGCATCTTTCATTGCTCATCTTCAAAAACATTATTTTGTTAATCGTGGTCTATTTTATCTCAAGGGAATAAATAATCTTTATCAAAGTACGGGTAATCATAAGAACAGTGGGGGAAAAAAAGCCTTAATAGCTAGCAGTAGACATCTGTAAACACGTTTAAATTTACATCGCCCACAACAATCACGCCGGGATTGGAAGAGCAAAGATTCGGCCCCAAGTCAAGTGTACCGCACGTAATTGCTTTAAGCACTATCTCAATTTTCGGTGCAAGATAAATAAACGGCAGGTTCAGACAGGCATGTGTCGCATTTTAAGAAAATAATACCTACATATCGCCAAAATGCACAAAAACAAAACAAAACAAAAACAAACAAACAAAAGAATTGGACAAAGAAAACAAAATCAAGATAGATTGATAGACAGAAAGACGGACTGACGGACGGACAGACAGATAGATAGATGGATAATTTGAAAGATAGATAGATCGATAGACATTTGTAGATAATGCTGTTGAGGGACCTATTACATTAGAGCAGAGTAAAAAAGCGAGCAATAGAGTGGCAAAAAAGAGAAAAGGAGGGAGAGAGAGAGAGAAAGAGAGGTAGGGAGAGAGATGTAGGGAGTGAGAGATAGGGAGATAGATAGCTGGGAGAGAGAGGTAGCTGGGAGAGAGAGATGTAGGGAGAGAGATGTAGGGAGTGAGAGATAGAGAGAGAGAGGTAGTTGGGAGAGAGAGAGGTAGCTTGGAGAGAGAGAGAGGTAGGGAGAGAGATGTTGGGAGTGAGAGATAGAGAGAGAGAGGTAGCTGGGAGAGAGCGAGGTAGCTGGGAGAGAGCGAGGTAGCTGGGAGAGAGAGAAAGAGGGGGAGAGAGGTGTAGAGAGTGAGAGATAGGGAGAGAGGTAGCTGGAAGGGGGAGAGGTAGCTGGGAGGGAGAGAGGTAGCTGGGAGAGAGAGAGAAACAGGGGTAGGGAGAGAGAGAGAGAGAGAGAGAGAGAGAGAGAGAAAGAGAGGTAGGGAGAGAGATGTAGGGAGTGAGAGATAGGGAGTGAGGTAGCTGGGAGAGAGCGAGGTAGCTGGGAGAGAGAGAAAGAGGGGGAGAGAGGTGTAGAGAGTGAGAGATAGGG
>JAUEKZ010236332.1:0-20798 GCA_031471865.1 Melibe leonina
TATACTTTGTTTTTTTCTTTTCTTTTTATAAATTTCCAGTGGTGTTTTTTAAAAAGAATTCTGATTGATATTTGTATAGTATGTAGTACAAGAAAAGTAATTTAGCCAAGGCATGTTTAACAAAAGTGTTGTTCCTGCCTGTAAATATTATTGAGACCCTCCTGCTTTTATTCATTGATAATATGAACTCAATTTAATTACATGACATGACATATAATATATAGCAGTCATTGAAAGACCAGGTCTATTTATTTATAAAGAAGAACAGACCTGTAGCCTATCCAATCTGTATATATGCATGAATAAACCTGTGGTCTATTCATATGTTAGGATGCTGGGTCTCAAAGAGATTTTTTTTATTGCCTTCCTGGTCATCAATGCCTAATGCAACTGAGTATATATTAATAGCCCATATGTCTATTAGTCCTTACATAAATAGGAATTGACACATTGATGTGGAAAGGACATTTTTAGCCAGAGTTAAATAGAAAAAGGATTTCAAATGCATCAATTTATATTAAGATGACAAGTCTCTCTGAGAATTTTGAAGTTAGAGTTATCCTCCCAAAAGTTCTGGCACGAAGCAGCTGGTTGATTTTGTGAGTAAATTGTATTGTGTGATGAGGTCTCTATTTGAACATTTCTATGATTGTTTCAGACGGCCCTCAATGCATCCAGTAACTTGCATGGAAAAGCATTTGCTCGGTTGTTGTACTGCCCATCCTCTTTTTTTGATTCCACTCCTGTTGGTCGTATCATCAACCGTTTTTCTGCTGATTTAGATGAAAGTGAGTTGACTTAATATTGCTTCAATGGGTAGCAATATTTTATCCTATGAGGATCACATAAAACCGCAGACCAGGGTTACTTGAAGAACTCATTTATCTGCCATCTTTGTAAAACATGAAAGGGTTACAAAATCTCAGTGGTGTTAGGGCAGGTGGTGTTTACATGAAATTCTTATGAAATTATTGAAATGCTTTTTTACTTCTTATTAGTAAAATGATAAATGAAGACTTCTAAATAGCAGAATACCATATCATATCATACCATATCTATAGAGCATATAGGCTAGGCTGGGGGCTTTTAAAAGCCCTTGGTTAAAGGATATTTGGGAGTTTTTAAATTTTCAAGTACAAGGTTGCCTTATTGCGTTATTGGTAGTCACTTCCTGAGGCGAAAAAAGAGATAAGACGGATGATATTGTATACTATGGAATTTATGGCATTGAGCACAGATGGTTCAGGTATTGGTCTATTATTGTTATCATCAAAACATTTAAAAGGTAAATTTTTTCTTTAAGATTATAACATAACTTATTCCCCAACAATTGTTACTACTTGCTGGGATATTGGTTGGAACTTAAAAGTTTCATCTCCTTTTTTAATAAATGAGCCAGACTTAGAGTAGAATGCAGTGTAGATACAAGACAAACTTATAGGGAGCAGAAAATGGGGAAGTAGAATAGTGACTTAGAAAAGGATTTCAAACCTGGGACCTGCCATGGCATCCATCACCTGGCAGCAAGCACAAGACACCACGCCTCTCCACTTGGCTATCCGCTACTGCTTTCCATGTGACTGTCTTGTGTGTACACTGCCTATTATTCTAAATCTGGGCTATTTCTAATAATATTCGGTTGTTGCTCCCCATTTCACTTTTTTAAATTTCTTAAAAGTCTTTTCAATCTCTATATATTGGTTTGCTTCCACAGTCGACATGCGGATGCCAATGAATCTTGAGATTTTCATCACCAACTCATTACAAATTGTGGCTGTGGTGGCCATGATCATATACGTCTCACCTTATTTTGCTCTTGCCTCCATTCCTCTTGGCGTGATCTTCTTTTTTCTCATGAGCGTGTTCCATACTTGCATTCATGAACTAAAGAACTTAGACAACATCACAAGATCCCCTGTGTTGAGTCTGATGGGGGCCACAGTGGAAGGGGTGGCCACCATTCACGCTTACAACAGGATGAAATCATTTATTGGAAGGTGAAGGATTACTTTAAACATTTATTTATTAACTTCTCTCTTGTATGTTTAACAACAAATGGTCATTTAGATACTTTATAATATAATGGCAAAGATATTCTATCTATGATATATCAAATAGCTTACACGTTGAGCACATTTTGATAAAAAAATATTTCATGTGAAATTATATTAAAAACAAGAGGTGCCATGGCGAAAAGACAATAACACTATACAGAATGCTTTGGGCTTAGGGATAACTTGTTGTATTCTTACTGTGGTATATCATCTACGTTCAAAAAAGTTTACTTCAATGCCTCGATTCACTCAGGTTAATAATGGTGTTTACATGCCCATCCTATTTCTGATAGACTAGCTGCTGTTATCAACTCATTAGTTGGATACATAGAGCGCACCAGAACTGCTAGACTAGTGGCTCAAACCCTGACTGCGTCATGCCTAAGATTTTAAAATCAGCATTTTAGTAGCTGTTCTGTCAGGGAACAATGGTAAAGCTGGTTAGCCCAGTATCAGTACACTGCAGCTGGGTGAAATATTCAAACAAGCTCTCTATATCTCTGTGTTGCAGAACGTTGAATTGTCTAGAGAGCTCACATCTTTGATATGACCTATGACTTTGTTTAAAATGGTGTCAATCAGTCAACAACCAACCAACCATCCAAGCATGCTGTCCTGAGGAAGACATTTATCATCACTTGTCCTAGGATAAGCTCTGGCTTGATAGTCCACAATGCTCAAATGGACTTTTTTAAAAATCATTATTTGCCTCCATTTGACCAAAGTGATAACGAGTAACCACCTAAGTGAATGTGTGCTTGGGGAAATTTTCTACATCTCTACAGAGAACAGATTAAGCTCCAGATCTATGGACCACAAGTCATTAGGCTTTAAATAAAGGACATCTCATTCTCTGATAAGATTTTGCTTATGATGTATTGGAATTTCCCCACTTTTCCAGCCATGTGTTATTTCAAATTGTCGCTTTTTTTCTGTGTGTGCAGGTATTGCCAACTGCTGAATACTAACAGCGTTGCTGTCTTCCTGTTCTTCACGGCCAACCGATGGCTGGCGTTTTGGCTGAACATCATCAGCGCGGTACTGGTCTTCACCACCGGCTTCCTCATTCTTGTCACAGGTGACCTCATAAACCCTGGGTTGGCCGGCCTTGCCCTGTCCTTTGCCATTCAGGTAAGAACCTGACGTGTCGTCTTGGAAAGTTTTTGTTTTGTTTTGTTTTATATTTCACTACTTCTTGCCTAATCATGCATGCAGTGCATGGCCCCAGATCTATGTCTGGTTACAAATTGACAAATAGGAGGAGTCCCTGAAGTCAAACATTGCGGTATCAGAGAGCTAGGAGAGAAACTTCGGATCAAGACAAAAGCAAGCAGGTGATCAGCTCACTGTGCTGAGTCTTTGATGATGTTAAGGAACAAATCATTTTTGGTTGTGCTTCTTTTATTTAGCCACACAACATTTTTTGCCTCTGTGTTAGCCTCTCTATCAAATTAAATGAGAAGTTGTTGCCATGTAAGCCATTGTCAGGGAATAGGATATATATAGATATAATTAGCACTTTTTTGTCAAAGGAGCCTTTCAAGAAATGAAGTAAATTGGCCTCCTCATGACCTGCCTCTGGTGTGGCCAGTCAATGTCATTGATTCAATGCTAACAACGTATTGAGAAATACAATCTGATGAGTGAAATAATGTTCCCATTGATTGGGCTACGCATTAACGCTTAATGCTGATGGTGCACTCTTAGTTGCAAGTGGGCAATGTAGTCTATGCTTAAAAATCAAGTGGTGGTACATACATGAAGCACAAATTAGAAAAGAATTGTTCTTTGAAGGAAGTTAGGGAAGAGATTTGGTAACCTGCAAAGGTTCTGAATGCTATTTTTTACTTTTTTTTTTTACCTTCATATGCAGATGTCAGGTTTGTTTCAATTCACAACCCGGTTAGCTGTGGAGACTGAGGCCAGATTTGCATCAGTGGAGAGGTTAAGAGAATTTGCAACTGTGAGTTTAGATCCGTCTTTTAAATGTTAATATTTTTTAGTCCTGTGGTAGTAATGGAACGGACAGGGATGAGAAACTCTAACCTTGAGAGCACGAAGTCTAATTCAATTTTTCCTTGCTCGTACCCGAAGACTGGCCTCGAGGAAACCCTTCTACAAGGCTTTCTCTACCGACTGCAGAGGGCTGCTCCAAGGGGTTTCGAGTAGTACAATACAGCGCTGGGCCAGAAACCACCCGGTTTCAACTCCCTGTCTAGAGCTGTATGGGTGACAGCTAACAGGCTTCGAACCAGAACCATGTCGACCCGATGGAGTTGACTACCCTACCTGTACACACTACGCCACACACGGTAGATCTCCTGGTCAATGAGTGCCCGGCTACGCAGCTTGAAGGCAGCTTTCAGTCTGTAAATAGTTGCAATACTGCCTTCCATGATTGGGTTATGGATTGGAAGGAGGAGGTTTAGCCAAACGCAGCTGCTGCTACCCAACTGCCTAATACAAATGGTCACGGACAGACCTGCTTGTTGAACAATCATTTTAGGAAGTAATCTATGACAGACCAGCGTCCTGTCTTGAGGTTGGCATTTGTTGCTATTGTCTGTTTCATGCTGCAGAAATATTTATGATATCTGTCTCTAAGATCGGTAAGGTTACAAGCTCTGATGAACAAACTACTTAAACTATATATTTTTGTACCAAAGTTTTCACCAACATGCTCTACTTATTGTAGATTTGTCCTTATTATCCTTTGTGACAACAAGATTCAACTTTCCTTTATCCTTTTAATGAATGACAGGTCTCAGAACAAGAGACGTTGCAAGATGAAGGGAAGAGTGAAGTGAGTACGTGGCCTTCAAAGGGAGAGATAGAGCTGTGTAACATCAACCTGAGGTACAAACCCAGTCGGCCTCTGGCCCTCCATGAAGTGAATCTGCACATCAAGCCTCAGGAAAGCATCGGCATTGTGGGTCGCACTGGAGCAGGTGTGTCACTGGTTCTGCTAGTTGATATTTTTGGTTGGTTGGTGGTGGTTGCTTGTTTTATGCCCTTTTTAGCTTAATTTAGGTCATATCAAAGGTGGAGCTCTCTAGACAAGTCAACTTGCTGTCACATAGAGATTATATGAATGGAGGTCTCGCTTCAATATCTTATCCGGTCACAGTAAACTGACCCATAATGCCAAGCGCCTGGCTGGACAGCTACTAAAATTTTGATCTTAGGTTGGCCTGGCCAGGGTTCAAACACCCAAAATGTGGGTTCTGATGTGGATACTTTACCACTTGAGCTAGGGGCCAGTCATTTGTGAATAAGAAGCCATCAGCATGGTGTATGCTGTGTGTCAAAATTTGTATTTTCTAACCAAACCAACTCATCTAGATCTCTGTCTATTCAAATTTCAAAATTTATTTGATGTTTTAAAAGCTGTTGTGTATTGACAAGTTGTTATATGATTTGTGTAGGGCGACAATGAAACTTTCAGTAAAAAAGAAAAAAGTCAACATCTTATTAAGAGGGGAGATCTCGAGGAATTTACCACAAAGGTCAAAAATGATATGTTTCAGTTTGTAGATTGGGACAGAGACAACATGCTTTCAATGAGTTGATGTGAGTGCCATTAGTTGTTTACTGTCAATTTTTAAGAGTTTTTTCTAAGAGTGTGGTTTCATGTTGTTTTTTGAGGGTTATTTTTTTACATGTAAGAAAAGCCAGTGTCAAACTTAACCTTTTTACCATGGGTTACGATTCTAACCAAGCAGAAAGTCACTGCTGCAGAATTCTATCCGCATAACTCCCCATTTTTAAATTTTACAGGAGACAATAAATACACTGAATGCTCTAAACGACTAACTTGGGTCGTTCACTGCTAACTCTCCTCCGTTAGCAGAATGGGTTTCATTATGGATATTCTATCTGTCTATCTTTAGTCACTGCCTTCGTTAAAAAAAGTCAATTTTAAGATACTATCACACACAAAGATAAAAATATATATAATAGTTCGAAACAAAAGATACTCTAAGATAATATTAAAATAGAAACATTACTCCTTTGGTTGTAAATAGTGATTGTTGAAGAAAAAAATCTAATTTAACTGGTCTGGTCGAAAGAGAGACCCAAAATGAACGAGGCTGGGATAGTCAAATAGAATTCTGCACTTTGCATGACCAATCTGAATGACGAGTATAGAATATTTTAATAAAAGACAGGTTTTCATTGGTCGTTTTAACCCAGGATTGTAAGAGAAGGTGTGTCATTGACCCATTCACCAGATGACTCCATAAACCGGTTTTCCCGATTTCCAGAATTAGGCGGATAGAATTCTGCAGCGTTGATATATAAAATTCAGGGTTTTGGCATATGTCTGTTCACTGAAATCTTATTTATTTGGTATGGCATACGAATTCGTGAATTTTGAAGATTTTGCATGCTATGTTTGGTTAGAGTCAGACTATGCTGTGAAAGGGTTAACAGGCATATATGAATCATGAAAAGTTAACTTTAAAAAATTCTCATTGTTTTATCGGTTTTTTTGGTTTTTTAATGTTCTAGGCAAGACGTCGCTGAGCAATGTCTTATTCCGCCTTGTGGATTTGGAGTCAGGCAGTGTGAGCATAGACAAGGTGGACATCTCCACCCTACCCTTGCACCAAGTCAGGTCCAGCCTATCCATCATCCCGCAGGATCCTATCCTCTTCTCAGGCACTGTCAGGTATTTAACAAAACATTTTTTCACCCCTTAGTACTGCAACATACCATGTCAGGCCAAGCTCTATGTCTGATTACAAATGGGGCAATGGGACATGTGATGTTTTTCCTGCAGCCAAACATAACCAGTCACACAGCTAGGAAAGAAGTTTTGGATTGAGAGAAAAGCAAGCAGATGATCAGTCCATTGTGCTGTGTCTTTGATTGCAAATTAGTTTCTGGTCTTGTTCCTAAACAAATAATATGATAAGTGCATTTGTAAGGTGCTTTCCCTCCATAGAGCTCAGATATAAAACATATTAGTACTGTATTATTCCACAATGTGTATGGGTCTAGGTCAAGCATCAAGTATTTATGCTAACTTTCTGAATTCCTCACTGATTTACCTTTCATACAAGAATCACAGCACACGCCTTCCTTCCATTCCGTTGTTGCCTCTTCTCTGTCTCGCAGTCAACTGGTTCCACTCTCCTTGACAGATACTATTGATAACAAAACTCACGGTTTTCTGACAGTGGAGGGGCCCCTTTATTTTATCAAATCCATTAAAAAAGACACAATGAAAGAACAATTGACAGGCACAAAACAATCAACAAGCAATGTTTGTTTATGACAATTAGTTTTTTATTTCAATTAGATTTGAAACTAAGAATCTTAGAAATCAAATCAGAGTTGTTCTTATGAACCATGTGGTTTTAATGAAAAGGTCAACATTTTACTTAGTATTACAGTCCATTGTATTACATTTTACTTTTTTCCTTTTTTCCAGACATAACCTTGATCCATTCCACCTCCACTCAGATAATGAATTATGGCTTGTTCTAGAGCGATGTCATATACAGGATATGGTAAGTCATTGAACTGTTTGTTGTTTTTTTTTAAGTTGTACCTCAGCAGCTTGTCACAAAACTTTAAATCTTTATTTCCAATATGTATGTCTGATCAGACACCCCCAATCCCCCAATCCCCCCATCCCTCCCATCCCTTACTCTAAGTGGTCATAATGCCATGCATATTTTCAGAAATGTTGTACTTGCAGCTTTCATACAACACATGATTTTTTTTAAAATAGAATAGCATGAATTTGAGCGAAATTTCAAGAAGTTCAAAGGTGACTAATAATGCTTTTATTTCTGTCAGGTGAAGTCATTTGAGCACCAGCTAGACACTGAAGTAAAGGCAGGGGGCAACAATCTCTCTGTTGGGGAGAGGCAGCTGTTATGTTTGGCACGAGCACTCTTGAGAAAAAGCAAGGTAAGATACAGACAAAGTGGTTTTTCATCTTTTTGTTGGGTGGTCTTTTGTTGGTTTTTTTTTAACCACTTCAAGTGATCTTGATTTGGTTGGTTATTGCAGACAGAAATTGTGATGGATAGTAAATCAAATGAAATTTTGAACTGAACAGTGATAGAAATACTAGTCATTTTTTACAGTTATCTCCTCAACAATGCAAAGAAAAATAAAGTGACAAAAAAAGCAATACCAATAGAAGTATTGTAGCTTTGAACTCCGACATCCATCTTTAAACAACCATATGGCTCAGGGTTACAATGTATATTTGCAGGCAAAATTAGCAGGACTAAGACTCATTTTAAGTCAAGCACCACTGCTTTATTGAATTACGTTATATCCTATTTACTTCTAAACACATTTGTTAATGATATATGAATAAAGCAATCAACAGACTGCCTCCTTGGTTCATAAGGTGGAGCTTCCGCCTCAGAATTGATTTGTCAGTGGTTTGAACCCTAGTGGTGTCATACCTGAGATGTTAAGATGGGCATTTTAGCAGCTATCCCATCAGGTGCTTGGTTTTTTTGGAAAAATAGTTGGCGTAGTGTCAGTATACTGTACCTGGGTGAGATGTTCAAGTGAGCAGCCATTAAATTGTCTCGAGGTCTCCACCTTTGATATGACCTTAACTTTGTTTGGAAAGGGCGTTAAACAAGCAACAACCAACCAACCAAAGCAATCAATCTTTTTATTTTGAAACTTATCTGATTTGTACCTTGACTATTGGTATTTGTGTGCCATACGCAGATTCTGATCCTGGACGAAGCCACTACTGCCATAGACACGGAGACGGACAGCCTCATCCAGGCGGCCTTGAAGGAGGCCTTCACAGAGTGCACCATGCTCATCATTGCCCATAGGCTGACCAGCATCACACACTGTGATCGTGTGGTGGTCATGGAGGCTGGACAGGTGAGCATAGTATTCTCATCTTCTTCTTCTTCTTCTTTTTTCTTCTTTTTCTTCTGCTTTTTCTTCTTCTCCTCCTTGCTTTTTTTCTTTTTCTTCTTTTTCTTCTTTAACTACCTTGTATGTCCAGACTGCATTACTGTCTCGTACAACTGATCACGATTCCTGGCTGTCTCCCATACTGATACATCTCTCACTGTAAATACTTTACACCCTAATGGCCCATACAGCCAGAGCTTATCCTACTTTGTGTAGTGTAAAGTGGACAAGTGACTATGGCTGCCACCCTCTGAATAGGTTCCTGGTCTATAACTTTCCTGCAATCCTTATTTTGTGTCAACACTCATTTGACACCTGGGAAAAATTGAAGTATTGCTGATAGGAATCAAGCCCAGTCCCCCTTTCTTTGCTATATCACTACCAGTTTGGCCTGTAGATCACATAACTCTCTGTAAAGCCATCAAATTGCCTTTGGTGTGTCAGCATCGGAGATCTCTGTTATCTCTTCATTTTTTCTCTGCATATCGTCTTCCTATTTGGAAAATAATTACATTTTCTACTCAGTTCATGTAATTTGACCCTTGTATCCTTCAAATTAATTGGATGAATCTTGATACACTTTCGGCTTTCTTGTATTATTATATGCTTTCTGTGTCTTTTATAATATTATGCTGAAAAATCCTCATGTTTGTTTCTCTGCTGTATTTCATCTCATCCTTGATCAAGGTGAAGGAATTTGACGCCCTGTCTGTCTTATTGTCCAATCCAAAGTCACGATTCAAGTCCATGTGGGATGCTTCTCTGTTGCCGCATTTATGAAACAGACTCCAAATACATTTAACATAAAATGGAAAAAGGTGTCCCGACACATGGTTCAGGATTCTTCAAGGAGCTTGATTGCTCATCATATCACCACTGTGTTTCTGTTATCTCAGGTATACCTCAAGCAAATCTCCAAAGTTCAAGTGTTATAAAGACCTAATGGATGCCCAGGGTGTATGTAAGACTTGACTGCGAAAGAAAAATATTATCTGGTGTGTCTTATTATTGTATTTGAAGGCAGAAAATCAAGCAGATAGATCTGTAAAGGTCTTGTGTTTGTGTATATATCATACCATCCTAGGAAGAGATTTTAACTAATTATTCAGATGTTGATTTTCATTTTTTTTTTTTATGTGTAAATGTGTCTTTATTTTCTTTTCTCTTTTTTTTTCTTTTTTTATTTGCCACATTTTGCTTTAGCAAATACCATTGACTATATTGTGAACCTGCCAAGCTTTCATAGAATCTTTTTAAATATGCCAATGCTTTACCTCCTGCAACTGGTGAAATATTTTGTTAAACCGCTTCTCGACTTGCAACAGCAATGTTTCTCTTTAAATATCATGTACTCTAATGGAGACTTTACAACGTAGTATTAGCACTTACTATATTATTATGATTTGTTGAATTTTTATGTTGCATGCCAATGAATTAAGTCTTCCTTTTCTTGAAGAGATGGAAAAATTTTATTTCATGTTGAAAAAAATAAGAATGATGTTGAGATACTTACCTGCATGAATGATTTATGTAGGTGTGTATGAAAATGTCTGTGTGTATGAATGAGATTCCATTGTCATATCACTGTTTTATAAATGTGTGACAGTTTCGGGTAAAAAAAAATGTTATAGAAGGTAGAAAAAGCACTTATCACACAGTGCATATTTTGAGAGTATCTCTGTGACTTTTGATGTATAAGTTATTCATTAATATTAATATTTATAAATACTTTTAATATTAAGATCATTAACTTTTTTAGCTTTGTCTGGAAATAACAGACTAAATCTTTCTACAATCATACCATCTATGCAATGAAGTTAAAAACCCATTATTATTGTCTCTGAAATTTAAGGATACCATTTATTTTTCAAAAATTTCTTCTTCCCTTGTCACAAAAGGTCATAAAAGAGAATCTTGACTTCCCCTTGTCATGATATGGCATTGAGACTTTTATTCAATTGAGGATGAACGGCTGACTTAATTCAAATACTGGCTTTCTTGGGGCTGTTTTCAATGTTTTTGTTTTTTCTGGGGTTTTCGGGGTTTTTTTATGTGTTTATGGTAAATCTGATCTTTATGTGATCCAATGTAAAATGACAAAGGCAGCTTTTTAACATTATAAATGTACCAAACTAACCCTCCTTTTGTAATGTGATATGTTTTGGTTGCCGTATTTAATTTTTTTTAAAAGGTTTTTTTGTATCATCTTTGGTATTGGAAAAACTTGTGTCATTGTTATAACAGACACAGTAGGCCACACAGTTCTGCACCGCTCTGTCACAAAATCAGCGAGAGGTTTCATGGCTGTCCTCAGCTACAGTGAAGAGTTTAAAGACTTGCTTGATACTTCCCACGTGGGGATGTAGCCATACGCTACTACTACTACTATTGTTGAAACAGAAAAGGCTGCCTAATTGTTATGAACGATGAGAAATTGAACACAATCCCTTTCATTAGCTGTCCAACCGTTGTTTGTATCTTGTCTTATTATTGTGTAATGTCTGCCTATGTAGCCTTTTTGTTGCAGTGCTTCCTTTTCTGGGATGACAGGTTTGAGGCCTTTGGAAAAAGCTTTCCCATCAAAGATGGGCGCTAAATTTGTAGCTGCCCCTTTCTTTGGCAATGTTACCATTGTCCAGAAGACTAAAGTGTCTAACAGTTCTCTTGTCTTTGTTCTATGTGTTATATTACAAAGGTATATTAGGGTGGACTGCTGAGCCTCTGGTAGTCTCGAACAGAGAAGATAAAGGTTTTTTTTATTACCTTTAACTTCTCTGTGTTCTATTACGTCTGTTGTCTACCAGGGACACTATTATCAAGTGCACAGAGCCTTCAAGGATCTGCGATATATTTATAAGAGAACTCATTTGTGATTATTTATGTTTTACAGTTCAAGATTTGATATCTTTTATATACCTGATACAGTAGTCACCAGATAAATGCACAACTGTATCTATGCATTGCCGATATGCAACAGATTGTCACTGGAAGATGGAAATTTCACCATGGAAATTGATAGTTCAGCACAGTGGTATCTAAACTAGTAACGTGAGGCCATAAACACAATTTATACTCATTCAAAAAGCTATGAACCTATGTCTTAATTCCGGAAACTGCCTTCACCCAGAAAATAATGTGTATGTGTGTGTATGTATGTGTGTGTATGGGTGGGTGGGTGTGTGTGTGTGTGTGTGTGTGTGATGTATTATAAGGTTTTTAGCATGAGGCTAGTGTACTTTGCAAAAATATTCAATACACATATTTTTTTCGTCTCCTGAAAATTATAAATACTGTAAAGCAGAGCTGAAAAGGTGTTTATGTTTCACCAAAAATAACTTCTCTCTGTGATTAGGATATATAATCTTTGATATATAATTGTACATTTTATTTCAAAATCATCAATGGTTTTAAAACTGGAATTTATGTATCACATATAGTAAATATCTGAACATATGCTTGGATCTGTTTTCATGATACACCTGACTGATGCAACATTTATTGATAATAAAGCTTTCCATCGGTATGTTTTTAATTGGCTATTAGTCATGTGACTGTGAGTCATGTGACTGACAACATATCATCAATAACTTTTTTTAAAATACCTTCATTTGATGGGAAGCCGGTTCTCCTTTCTGTCAATTGTGAATTAGCTTTTAATGTTTATTTTAAATGCTGTGTTGGCTCTCAGTAAGACACAACTTCAGTCAGTGTTATTTACAAGCTCTCACTCTCAGCAACTTCTTTAACTGTGTTGAACGATAGCTTCTGATTTATAAATTATTATTTTTTTTAGAATTCTTATACATCTTGTTTTTCATGTTAAAATATCTATATTTTTTTTATCTAAGTTCATAGTTCATGAGTGACCCAAAGGCAATTAGTGGTAGATTAGAATGTTTTAACTTTGCTTTAGCTATCAAATTGTCACTTTTGTTGTTGTGTATTTTTAAAAAACAAATACATGTATAGTATATCCTCTTGGGTTTTTTTTCTATGCAACATATTTTTGTTTTTACTTCAACCCGCTGTTACAATTACTAGCAATAAAACCAGATTTGAAACCAATTTAATTAGAATTTGGATGACAAATTCTATTCTAAATCATGTCTCTTTTTTTTATTCATAGGGAGCTCTATGTTAAATGTCCCTGGCATGGTAAACTCCTGCCTGTTCTTGTAACTAACGTATTACCTTACTTACCTTTGGGTGATGATTTGACCTAAGCAGTTAAAAAGCGCCCTGAAATTCTCAATAAATAACAACAAACAGGACCCTCTCTAGAACTCTCAGAATTTGACACAAACACATGCTATTTTGTATTCTGTGAGTTCAGTCTTGAAACAATCTGTTGTGTTAATGAACCTGTGGCCATCCCCCATTTTGCCTGGTTGTTTTTGATTCAATTATGATTTTTACCACTTGTTCTGAAAATACATAGACATGAACTAGACTAAATACTTTTGCACCTGGCATAAAAATTTTGTTCATCTGTTATCATTAACTGACACTTTTTGGGTTGAAATACAAAAATAAAAAGGTTTTGCAAGAATGCAATAGGCGTGGAAAATGTAGCATTTTACTGAAATGAAAAAATAAATAGATGAGATTCTGATTTTTTTGTTCTCTTCCCATGGATACCTGCAGGTCCGACATGATGGATCTAATTATCCTCCCAATATAAACAGAAACACTTTCTTTGCTCCAAGATCATTCCTGTTTGATTAATTATTTGAGTGTTACTGTTGTAAGTTTTTTCATGTACTTCATATCTATTTAACATTATCATTTGACATGTACTTATTGAATGTTTCATCACTAGATTTATGTTACTGTGATAGGGATCTTGTATATTTTGTTTTTTTGTTTTTTTGTTGGGGTTTTTTTTTTCTTAAACAGTGCAGAAGACAAAATGTCAGTGCATTTTGATCACACTTATTTTAATGCAAACGGTGAATTAGTTGTTATTCTTGAAACCTGTTGTGTGTTTATTTAAAGCTATATCTGGAATGTTCTACTTACTTGTAAAACCAGATTTTGTGGTTGTTGGAAAGAAGCCTTGATGGGAACTTCCTCTTCTACTACAGTTTCTTAACTGTTCAGTCAGATTGTTGTGTTCTATCGACATATCTGTGGTAGCATTGTGGTTTATATACAGTTACAGAGTCACTTGGTCAACTTTTTGGAGAGATATTTTTTCCCTTGGAGCCTAAATCATTACTTCGTGAAACATCTCTGTCAGGGTCCAAGTCTGGTTGTTATTTTAACTAACCTATCATCTCACTTACTCCATAGTGGTGATGGGATACGTTATATGATCTTAGCCGTTGAATTAGGGTGTCATGTCATTTTTGTTTCGTCTCATTTTTCAAAATGGCAGCGATGTCCAGAATAAAGCTCATTTTTTTATTTTTTTTAGTAGATATGTATATTTGATATTTTGATTTAGGGGTATTCTTTTATATTGAGGTAGATATACATTTACAGCTGAACTGTTTTTTTTGTCTTAGGTAGATAGCCTATTTGTAGAAATCATTTTGAAACCAGTCCTTGTAGATTGATATATATATATTTTATGAATTACTTTATGTGATATCCTACTTGATAAGAGTCACAGTAATTGGAAAGGGGTTTGTTGTAATGGGGCATTTATCTGTGTTCATCATGTTCTTTATTTGATACAATGTTTTGTTGATATATTATGCTTCTGTTATTGTCATGTGGACTTGTAAAGAGCTGTAGCTGAAGCTTCGATAGAGCACAGATTGATAGATAGATAGTTATTTGAAAATAATAAAGTACTTGTTCTGACTTTCAAACTGGTTTTATAAACTAGCTTTGCAATCACTTACTTCTCATATGTTTTCTAAATATATCACCTTAGTTTTGATATCATTGTTTTCATGCCTTGATATTACCTTTATTTTTAGCATGTATGAATTTTACACAGTTAAATAAACAAACATCTCATCCCACAACTTGTGTCAGGTAAACTACTAATTGTTTGTTATTCAATAATGTGTTCTCGATGCCTTTAATCAGTGTAGTAACCCAGTGTTTTACATTTACTTGATAGTAAGTCTTAAGATACTCAGTCGGATGATCATATTTATAGCCAACATTTTTTTTCTACTCAGTTCTGTTTTTGTATTTTTTGTTGTTGTTGTTTTTGTTAAAAAAAAAAAAACTCCTCTCTTTTTGAATTTTTTATTATCTCTTTTTTGCACAGTTGACACAATATGCTTGAACACTCGAGGGATTTGTTTGATTGCTACATGCACAGTACTTCTAGGCTTTTGGAGTTCAAATTTGGTATCAACAAGCATTGTACATTTGATAAGTGAGTCAGAGCAGTTTAGAAAAAGGTTTTCTTTAATATGTTCATAGATGCCACTTATCTGCAAAATAGTGAATACTATATCACAAATATCTGCTATTTCGCTGACAAACTAAACTTGTCAGTTATTTTAATTTTCCATGCTTACTCTGCATGTAAAGCTAGATAGTCCCATCGATACAACTGTTACTGTCTAGTTACATTTATAAAATGTAATATCCAACACGCCTGCATTTTTTGTCCCTTTTCAAATACATTTAATCAAAATTTGCTATTTTGATGCATGATTTTTCCTAAAGAACTAAACTGTACAGTCCTTTCTGTTGCAAGTTTTTGAGTCTTATGTACCTAAATATATCCTAAAGTGAATTTTCGCATCCTCCCCCTTTACAGCGTTTTTCTGACAGCGTGATAATGTAACAATGTGTCATTGGTCTAAAGATTGTTTGTCATTCTATCAATACCAATCCTCAACCTTACGGGGCATGCACAGAACCAATGAAGAAGAAGACTTGTTCATGATCACACAGCTATAATTGATGTCTTTTTTTCTGTATTCACTCAGTCTGCCTGCTCATTTTTATTATTTCCAATTTTAGGATCAATAAGTTTATATCTTATCGATCTTATTTTATATCTGAATCAAGATAAAAAAGTTGTTGCTTTTTTTTTTAACTTTATTCCATGATTAGGTTTCCAGCAGCTCCAATCTATATCTATAAAAGAAACCGTGTGTGTGTGTGTGTGTGTTTGTGTGTGTTTCACGGCGCAGCCTCCTGATCGCTGCAGGTCGATTTAGATATTGAGACTTATATGTAAACAATCCTTATATACCGCCCCAGTGCAAGAAGGTAAAAAATTTAAGAAAATTGCTCTTGGGGAAGAGATATTCAAGAAAGTACCTAAATTTTAACACTAAAACACCTTTTGATTTTTGATAATTATTTGTGTTGTGACGACGGCATGTGAAAGTCGTGTTAAAATGATTGCATACCGAAGGCTGTTCAGTTAGACTTGGGGCAGGGGTTTCCAGGGGAAAGAGTAGTGAAAAGCACAGTCAAATTAAATACAGTTCACACCATATTTTCTCGACGAAACTTTAAGTGCACCATCAAATGATTATGCTACTGAACATCAACACATGTGTCAGGGTTGTCAGTTTGGCTTTTTAAAAGCCAAATTCCAAAAATCTTGCTTTTTTCAAGGCGACTGGCTCCAAATTTTCCATGCCTTTTAAAGGGCACTACGAAGGGTTACTGGACCCAGGCTTGAAGTTCAACGTTCTGGCCAATTTGCCACTATACAACTGTCTAAATTTTCTGTAACTCTCAAAAAATTACTTTATGTTCAGCGAAGCTGTAACAGGGTTGCTAGTATATAATAAGTCAAGATAAATTGCGCTTTACTTTATTTGATGGTTTTGTTACTCCAATTGCACTTTTGAATGAAGACTGAAGGACAGTTATTTGATTTTTTCTCTCATACATTAGTCTTTAGTTCTGTGAGGAATGATGATTTTGTAAGGTGTTTTCAAAAGCAATAACTTCTTTTGTGATGTCCTACTGGAATATCTTCAACCCTTAAAAAATCGGCTTACAAATTTATGTTTTTAATAAATCATGGGTCTTTGATACTGAAACTTAGTTTGCATTTGAATGATGGTCTTTTTTTGGGTTGTTCAGTTTTGGGTTTTTTTCAAATTCAATTTATTGTGTTTTTAAATCAACTCTCTGTGGGTTTTTTATGAACTTTTAGCTGTACTATTGGTTTTTTTTCTATGAAGTCTTTATTTTATTTTTTAGGTAAATCATCTTCCCACTGTAGAGGGCGTGCACCTGTTTACTCTGTTACCGACTTCTATCGTCTTACTTACTCCTTAAGCGCTGTTGTTACCATAGGTATCTTTCAAAATTTCCGTAAAAACTCTCAACAACCAACAAAATTAACAGGACCAGCCAGAACAATAACCTCCAAAACTCTTTGTTTTGTTGGTGTTCCAGCTAAGTTTATTCAAGGAAGAAGGGTTTGATTTGTGTATGGGATGCCAAGCAGTCAGAGGATTGAGGATTTTAGTCAATGTCTCCTTTGTGCTTTATTGTTATTATTTGTTTTGTGACCTAAGTATTTGACATACAATGCAAATCCATGTTGATATATATCTAGTGTAAAAGATTATTATATTTTATAATATTATGTCTTGTTTCACCAGAGCATAATTTATTGTTAAAGTATTCCAAGTTTTGGCTTTGTCTTATAAAACAATCACAGACTGTTCCTGATAGTTTCTTTGGCGTCTCTAGTGGGCGCAACTTCAGTTTCTTCTCTTTTAGCTTCACCTATCATTATCATCTTACTTTCTCTTGCTCCCTGGGGCTCCTGCAATCCCATGCTATCCTTATTGACAATCTGGAAGCACTAGGATCCATATAAGGATTTTATCAAAATCTCAAGCAACTCACACTTACAATTTGTATGTTGCTGATCTTTGATAAAGATGTTTTTTCGAGTGGTTAGCTGCATTTGGTGGGCGCTGCTTGTTTCTTCTCTTCTATCATCTCTTTTATCATCTTACTGTATCTAGCACTCTGTCCAGTGATCTCTTACACACATGGCTGTTTTGTATCTGTCAGCTCATTCTCGGTCCTGCCTGTTGTCCTAACAGACTCATGATCATCCCCCATGTTTTACACTGTGGTACCTAACTGCAGGGTCATGTGCTGTCTAGAAGGACTGAGTAGTTTTGTACACTAAGGACGATAGAATCCCTGGACCATAATGCATGATGTAGGTCTGACAGTCTTCTGTTTGTGTGTCCTTCTCTCCTTTGTGATTGAGAAATATTATTTTTCATTGTGAGTCATCTCTGTCACCTTTTTATAAGAGATGGTATTTTTTTAAATTGTAAATCATCTCCCTGTGAAACGTCCATGGCAGTGTCAAAGTCGAGCTCTTCTTTTAAATAACCTCTCATCTTACTTACCCTAGGGCGCTTATGACCTAAGCAGTAAAATGTGTACCTGGCCTTCCATACAGCAGTGTCCTTGTCCTACAAACATATTGCAACAGGCCTAACAGGCACTTGTCTTGTCCGCGTTTCAATGTTTGCTATTGGCCGGGGGAATCAAAAATGTAAACTGGGATGGGATAGCATGATTAGTGGATATCAGGGCTTTATAAGTATAAGTCTCCACTTTTATTTCTCGAATATTCCCTTCACTGTCATGCTCAGATTGTACTATTTATGGTGAAGAAATCTTGGCTATTATATTTTATACCAGTTTGTGAATAATCATTTTTCAAGTGTAATTTTTTTCTTATATACTTATATTGTTCTTTCATCCCATATTCCCTCATTCCATTCTCTCCTTTACACGTTTATGCCCTTAACTGTGTATTTATTTTGAGAACATATTTTGTTTACTTCTGGTATTACTATATTGATTGATGATTAAAATGATATACAGTAATTTGAGATAATGTACTATAATAATATCTATTATGCAAATAAATGTCAGTATATAATATGCAGATTCATACTCTTGACTGTTTTTTTTTTTATCTAACTAAGTTAGAACAACTTCAGTTGATCTCTGTGTGGCAGCATATTAACTTGTCAAGATAACTGCGCCTTTTAAATCACCTCAATTGTGTCAAAATGGGCATTAAAAGGTCGACCAACAAAAGCTTGATATACCAATAAGAACCACCCATGTTTTCAGTTCTTATAGGATCTACCTTCACATTGTATCCCTCAGCGCTTGGGAGTCGGGGTCGCATAAGATCTGCACATTCTTCTCGTCTCAGTTCTGGTGCCTTCTCTCTCTCTTCTCTCTCTCTCTCTCTCTCTCCCCTCTCTCTCTCTCTCTCTCTCTCTCTCTCTCCCCCTCTCTCTCTCTCTCTCTCTCTTTCGCTCCTGCGAACCCATGCTGCCTTTTATTGGCAGTCATGTAAGCAATAGGAGCAACATAAAGATTTTATTAAGATCTCTCATACTTATGTTTGTTGCTGATGTTTGATAAAAGACATTTTTGCGAGCGCCTCTGGTGATCGCTTTCTCTGTTTCTTCTCGTTTGGCTTCACCTGTCATCTTACTTTTTCCAGCAATCTCCAGTGCTCCCTAGCAAGCATACACACACAGCTGTTTTGTATCTGTTAGCTCAGTCTTGGTCCTGCCTGTCGTCCTAACAGACTTATGGTTATCCCCCATGTTTTTACACTATGGTACCTAACTACAGGGTCACTTGCTATCTAGAAGGACTGAGTACCTTTGTACGGTAGAATATCCCGGGTCTCCCCGGACCACAATAGTGCATGATTTGGAAGGTGGCCATTATCTGTTTGTGTGTCCTGTTTTGTGATTGTAGGAGATTTTTTTCCCCTGTAAATCATCTCTCTGTGAAACGTCCCTGGCAGGGTCAATGTCTGGCTCTTCTTTTAACTAGCCTATTATCTTACTTACCCCTGGGTGGTTATATGAGTATAGCAGTTGCAAGCGTCCTAAAACTCTCAATAAATATTAAATAAACAAATCTCTCGCTGTCTCTCTCTCCACTCTCTCTCTCTCCCTCTTCTTTCTCTTCTCTCTCTCTCTCTCTCTCTCTCTCTCTTTCTTTCTCTCGTGTGGTCATCCCCCGTGTTTTGAATAGTGGTACCGAACTACAGCTGTCTAGAAATACTGCATACTTTTTTTTACACTAAAGGCGGTAAAATATCCTAGGTCTCCCTGGCCCATGATGGGGGTGGTGGCCATTATCCTGTTTGTATGTCCTTCTCTCTTGTGATTGTGAGAGCTGATGTTTTTGTTTGGTTTTTTTCCTGTAAATTATCTCTTTGTTAACTTTTTTATTATATTTTTTCACCTGTAAATTATCATTTCTCTGTGAAATGTCTCTGGCAGGGTCCAAGTCAGGCTGTTCTTATAACTAACCTATCATCTCACCCCTGAGCGCTTATGTGACCTTAGCACTTGAACGCGCCCTAAAATTCCCAATATCCAAACAAACAAATGTTCTTTCTGGACATGTTATTGGCATCAAATCAGAAAGGAAAGAAGTACGAAATCTTCCTAAAATTACTATAGCTCGAATCGAGGCATTGTTAAATTAATAGTTGGCAGCATAACCAGCAGATATAGAGCCCCGCTACTTTCTACAATTGCAGATTGCGATTCACCAAAACCCACACACTCACAGTAGATACACTTAAAACAGACACACACACACACAATCTGTGTATAGTAATCTTGTAGTTGCAGATAACGAAATCATACTATAAACCATCAATAACGAGCAAACTTTTCCTTCTTTAGAGCTAGCCAACATGTTGAGTCTATTTTATTTTTTTTAACGTCTGGACAAATGGGTAAAATGTGACAACCCAACCAAAGTTGCCCTCCAGCCACCTCCAGCCACCTCCAGCCACCTACAGAAAAGGTGACAACCCAACCAAAGTTGCCCTCCAGCCACCTCCAGAAAAGGTGACAACCCAACCAAAGTTGCCCT
>JAUEKZ010236553.1:6832-20795 GCA_031471865.1 Melibe leonina
CTTCTTCTATTTCTTTTTCTTCTTCTTCTTCTTTTTCCTCTTCTTTTTCTTCTTCTTCTTCTTCTTCTTCTTCTTCTCTTCTTCTTCTTCTTCTTCTCTTCTTCTTCTTCTTCTTCTTCTTCTTCTTCTTCTTCTTCTCTTCTTCTTCTTCTTCTTCTCCCCCTCCTGCTCCTCCTTCTCCTCCTCCTGATCCTCCTTTTCCTTCTATATTTTGTTTCCTTCTTAATCTTCGTCCTGCTCATCCTCTTCCACCTCATGCAATCGTCCCTTCCTTCCTCGTCCTCCTCTATCTCAGATCCACTCACTCCCCCTTTCCTATTAATCAAAATACATGCTCCTTGCTCTTTATTTTAGGCTCAACATCAATTAGTATCACTATCTGAAACATCATTATTAATTGCTTATCATGATCCTTACAGACATAAATAACCCTATTTGTACAAAAGCTAACCAACCAATATCACGGTGCTGATATGAGAAGAGTAAAAGTACAAGACTAAACTATTTTTTCGATAAAAAGTTACGAAGATGAAAATGCTTAGATTACATTCAAACCATCAGTGATGATTCCCTTTGAGAGTTGTCAATTGATTAGATGATCTCTTTAGTATTTTCATAACTTTTTTGCCTTCTATGATAAAGAAAATAAAAAATTAAACTAAAGATGATAAGAGAATCTTGATTGATTTAATCTATTAGATTACCTCTTACAATTAAGTTATGTGTACTTACGTAAAAAACGTTTATATTAATCCTCTTCGATGATCAAATAACCGATGTTGTTGTTTCAACTTAAGAGATTTTTTAAAAATATCTTTGTTCCAAGAAATCGATGCCGTTAAAACTCCAAAAGCATATGTAGACGTTCTTAAAGAAAACATAAATTTCTCTCGATCACAGTAAGCTTCTAGTAAGAATTCTTTCACAGCGTTCCATTCCTCTAGATGAAAGGTGTACGCGCATAGTCTGGTGTTCTAGATCTCTGTTATAATCCGTAAAACAAACTGAAATTGAGCTAAATTTAAATCATCCCCACAAACAGATCGAGGTAGGTACACAAATCAGTTTGGGAACGGTTAGATCGGTGGGATTTCTAGACACACACGCACACACACATCACGAGAGGTGGAGAGGGCGACACGTTTGGTGTTTACACCGTGATAAAGGTTTAATTCGCGACATAACCGGACGGCGCGGCGGGCCGCCTCTTGAATCGCGGGACGGTGGGGAGGGGGGAGAGAGAGAGAGAGAGCCCGCGCTGTGAGTGTGGAGATTCATCGGACAAGCGACGAGGAGGTTGACGCAGTGACGCTGACTGAATGAACAATCTGGTAAACGGACGCACCTTCCCCTGCTTTGGTGCGATCTGGAATAGAGAGAAAGTTAATTAAAATGAGTTGATTAAAACTACCATTAATGGGCAGACTTAAACCTCTTCTATTTTATTATTTCTTACCGCCGTAAATAATGATAGCCCTGTGGATGGCCAAGTGGATAGGCACGCTGTCTTGTTCTGGTGGCCAGGCAGTGGGTGCCTTTGAAGGTCCGGGGTTCGAATCTATCTCGGCCACTTTTCTATTCCTTATTTCTGCTTTCTTTGGGTTTGTTTCTTTTCGACAATCTTGCCAGTCATCACACTGCGTCAACAGAACTGCCTGCCAAATGATGCCATTGAAACGCCAAGCGGCCACTACTTTTAAAGAATTTTCTCGAGCTCGCTTTGGTCTCGAGCACACGAAAACCATGAAATCGCACATTGGGTTGTTTGTTTGTTCATTTTCTATGTGAGTGTGTGTGTGTGTGTGTGTGTGTGTGTGTGTGTGTGTGTGTGTGTGTGTGTGTGTGTGTGTGTGTGTGTGTGTTTGTTTATTGATTTCCCTTTCTTGACCCTGTATCTAGACATGGAAATAGTATTGTTCCAATGACCATGATAGAAAATATGTGATGATAAATAAACTCTATTCATGCTCATTTGTGAAGCGTATTTTAGATATTAAAACGTACACAAACATTCAAAGTGAAATACACCGGAAAAGACAATAATCCCTTAAAAGGCAACAATAATCATAATTTTTAAAATAATCACGGATTACATTCAAATCTTAACTCTGTGATGAGAGTAGATTTTTAAAAATCAATAATAAGATGTTCTTCCATAATCAAAATAAAATTGATTGATAATATTTATTTGTTCAACGTGGTTGCTTGTTGATATAATAATTGTTAGTCAAGAATAAACACATTTATAGATTTGTAAAACGAGCAAATATTTTGTTTTCGGAAGTGGTCGTTATTAAAATCCTTGTACACGAAAAAAGCATTAGAATGGGTAATCTATTAATTCATTCCTCCAAAGGCTGCACCGCTCTGCATCAGCATGGGTAATCTATTAATTCATTCCTCCAAAGGCTGCACCGCTCTGCATCAGCTTTTTGTTGAATTTGTTACTTTTCTTGTTCATTTCTACATTATTATGTTCATTTTCTTCTGGTTGTTTATATGTTCTCTTTGATAATTTTCAACATTTATTTTGAAGTTTTTTTGTTTTGTTTTGATTGTGGGGTTTTTTTTTGGGGGGGGGGGGCCAGGGGGGTGTTGGGGTTGGGTGTTACTTTATATATATATATATGTTTTAGTATTCATAAGTATTAAAATCTAGGTTTCTATATCATTTCCTTGCAATTATATTCCCACCAAAACCTTTTTATTAATATTCATCTATTGCTGATCAGTTTGTGTTCTTTTTTTTTCAAGGTTATTTTTTTTCAAGATTTATTCCGCAAATTTATCTTGATATACAGATCCACAAATAAGATTGTCGTGGTACCATTATGATGCTTTCTTTTTCCTCCTTTTTCAGAATTACCACTATAAGGAAAGGACAATTAAAAATTTCAATGACGGGAGATAGTAATCACTTTTTCCTTGTTTCGCGGTATTGGTAGAAATCTCCTCAATTCTAATTTCTTATTTCTATTTGATCTTGAGAATAAAAGAGAATGAAATTGTGTTTGTGACACACAGCACAGCCCGCCACTAATAAATAGCTGTCTACGCCCGAGAGATGGGAAGCCCCTGTCAAAGATCCCCCCCCCCCCCCACCCACACCCACACCTCTTACGTTAGAAGAGAAGACCCCCAACACTGGGCAAAGGAGTTTGTCCAAATATTGTGACAAACCAGGAAGGGGTCACAGATTGGGGACTTTCACGTTTCATTAACTCAGAGTACAAGAAATCACACCACAGCTCCCAACGCTCTCTTGTTTTGCTGCCCCGCCAATTTGAGAAGGGAAATGACTCCACTTACCTGCCCCATAAACAAATCCGCGGAAAATTCTCTGCTCCGTCAAGGGTTGCCTGATTGGCAAGTTTTCTTCCGTTGGCCATTCCTGTGAATTTTTATGTGACATTCCATATTATGACCCCTGGTGCTAACTTGTCCAATTCCGGGTTGAGTGGGCGTGGAGATTCCGTTTAGTACTCCTTTTCTCGATGTTCATATTTGATTTGTAAATTACAATTTTGTAAACATTTATACACTGCATAATGCTATATTTCGAAAACTTTGCCCTTAATGCTTCGGTACACTAGAGTCTTAGGTCGACAACTAAATTGTAATACATCATGAGAAAATAGCAGTCTATTTAACACCTATGCAAGTGCTCGGACAAAGGAAACATTATTATACGATTATTACTGAAGGATGTCCTCCAAATTTAAAGTAATATTCTGATGTGTATGTTTTGTTACTTTTTATCTTTTCTGGCCAACAGAACCGGTTGAGTGACTTGATCACTCCAAGAAGATAATCGTACTTTTCTTCATGCCCATCTTGTGAGATTGAAATTTTTAAAAAAAGCTTTTAAAATGTAAACGCTTCAGAGAGAATGGATGGCATCCGTTTGCTCGGGAACTTTTGCATTTTATATCTTTTTTATTTCGTCCCATGATGTAGACTGTATGCGTTTGACGATATCATGACAACATGACTGCAACCAAATAATAATACAATACCGCAACACTAAATCTAATGTTGTAGATACTTGCCAGATTTCATATATTTTTTCGTTATGTAGTTGTCTGAGAATATTTCATATTTTTCGTTATGTAGTTGTTTGAGAATATTTTATATTTTTCGTTATGTAGTTGTTTGAGAATATTTTATATTTTTCGTTATGTAGTTGTTTGAGAATATTTCATATTTTTCGTTATGTAGTTGTTTGAGAATATTTCATATTTTTCGTTATGTAGTTGTTTAAGAATATACTGCTTGCAAAATTTCCCTCAGCTCCATTTGTGTGTAGATAAAGAACGCGCAGAAGTCGCACACAGAACTCTCAGACTCTATTTACCTAACTGGGTCACTTACATTACCAACAACAACGTTTTCATCTTGAGAAAAATCGAGTTTCCCACCAGTTATTGAATGGAAATAGCTTTCTTTGCTGGTGAAACTGTTGAACCATGGACATTTTAGTCTAGATAGAACAGACGCTTGATCATTGCAAATGGTGAATACAAGCCAGATAACGTCAAGCAAGCACGCAAAAACGAACAAACAATAAACAAACAAAGAGCATAGCTCAACAAGAACGCGTAAATCAATGTTAAAGCTGCGAAGGAAATTATGTTGAATGTGTTTTAAACCGACAAAGTGAGATAAAACCGACAAAGTGAGGTAAAACCAACAAAGTGGGGGCAATTTTACACTTACAATCTCCGACAATTATAATTATCACACCCCGGTCAAAACGCTTATCGTTAATGCAATCTTTAAGTAATTATTCTGTTTTGGGAAACTTTCCTTCACATCCTAGTCAATTATTCCATACCAATAAGCATAATAATAAATAGGCAATTTCTGCTTCACACTTAACATAACAGATCTTGCTCTGAAATCTTTAGATTGTGGATGGTTAACTTTTTGGAGTTGAAAAAAGCGTAGACTGATCCCAATTCAAAACTAATCGGCATAATCGCTCGGTTTAAACCATTAAAACACATTCAAACTTCTCTTTGAGCCTATGGAAAAAGATTTTGAAAACATAACCACATATTTTAAGAGTGAGTTATAGAAAATTATCACGTCCTATGAAACCTCTGACGCTTGGAACAGGCATAGAAACTAACATTTTTTTTACTTGAATCAGTAAAACTACTGGTACTAATTTTGTTATAACTGTCTTATTTTATTGTGGTGACTTATTGATTCGAGCCTACCGGCTGGGCTGGGAGCTTTCAATAACTGTTTACTCTCATCTTTTTCTCTCTCACAAATACAGCTGAAAGTCACACTATCATAACTCTTTCTTAATGTTTTGATAATAATAATAATTATTATTATTATAGCAATGATAATGATAACAATGAATATGATTTATATAGCGCCATACACCATCATTAACAGGCTCTTGGCGCTTTGATATCGTTATAGCTTCGCAGTGAAAAGTACAATGTATGGGAATTACCCGAGCATCACATGAAGAAAATGGTAGCAGTCAAGTGGAATACTCATAACCGAACCCATTGACTTTCATACTGACCACAACCATCGATTATTCATTTTCTTGACTTCCCACCCGAACCCCCCCCCCCCTCTCCTCCCCTCCCCTCCCCCATCCGCCTCCTGTCTATCTATTATTTGGCGTCTCCATCAAGACATTTCACCCGGTCAATTTACCTCAACAATCCCAGCCACACCCTGGCCCTCCACAACCTCCACCAGTTTGAAAACATCCCGCCTCCTTCAGACAGACTCCTCCGTCCGCGGTGTTTATCCGGCCTGATTGCTTCTGAATACAGGCCATTTCCCCTCTATTTTCCCACTCCGTCACCGTGGCCTTATCAATAATGAAGCCGCGACGCGACGTCTTAGGTCGTGTCTATTTTCCCCCCTTGCGTTGACCAAGGCTACCAAAAGACCCTGGCCATCGGGGCCCGACGGCTGATAAATCCCTGTTAAATGAATAACTTTCCCCGGCGGGTTTCACGACTCTAGGTGTGGTAGAGGAATGAGAGGGGGATGCCTGTTAAATTGGATTACTCGACGTGCTGCATAACTCGGGCTCCAAGGCACAATGAAGTAGGTGCGCGGTGAATAATGTCCCTGGGACCATTTCGATCTGCCATTGCGTTATCACTTGTCAGCGGTTTCGATAAAAGTTGTAAAACGATCTACTTTATTACCGCGACGACTAACAGACTACGAAACCTCTCTAGTTTCTGAACGGGATCATACACGGCATCGCCCCCTTCAATCACTGTACATATCGAACTGATTGAATGTGTCCACATTATTAAACCTGTTGTTCGTTTGCTCGAGACTTAATTCAATGTATTCCCCTTGCTCTCATCTGACTCCCCCTATTGCTTTCACTTCTCTTCCCATTACATAAAAACTCAACCTCCCTTTACTGATAGCAGAGCCTCTTTTATAGAGATCTGTAATCTTTATTTCCGTCTTTAATTTCTGATCGACCGTTCTCTTTTGACTGATTGGGAAATGAAATTACTAGACGCCTATGACCAGGTCAACAATTACAATTACAAAGCTGTGTTGCTAATGTGTTATCGAGGTTTCTCGTTTGTTTATAAAGAGCTTTACACATATCTCTTATTTCAGTTTCATTCTGGGCATTCATCGGTTTTTGTTTCGTGTTTTCTTTGTTAACGTTGATATGGCCCTATTACTAAGCTCTTTCCTCATCCGTTGCTTCTTTATACTTTATACATTATTCTGATAGTGCAAAATTACCCCCAACATCCTTCTACGATGGTATCTGACGAAGGTAGGCTGTGTATGAGAGGGAAATGAGGAGAGATACCACCGGGTTAGGTTTCTCAACGGACATCTTATTCGGGTCACTGGAGTCCCTATTCACGCGATATGAATCACGTATCGATACAAAATCAGGGCTTCAATCACACAGCGCGTTCGCTGCCACCGATGTGGAAAAACTGTCACCCACCGCTGTCCCCGCGGGCGAGTAGATCCCGTGGGATTTAGGGACCGATAGCGATAACAAACAAGCCCGGAGCGCGACAATATTTAAGTCTGTTGAAGCGGCGTCTAAGAAGTCTGTTATCCCATCATTTGCTAGCTGAGAAGCCTGTCCTAACGTTGGACAAAGGGTAGGACAATGTCCTTTTGTTTAGGCCTTAACTCCCTGGCTGGATCTGCAAGCCCAGGAAAAGGACCCCTCGTTTGTTGTGTACAACAGTCAATAATGATAGTACAGCCTTCATGCTATGCCTTTACTATGCTGTGGGGAGGAACCTGACTTAACCCTTTCACAGCGAGGTCTGATTCTAACCCTGCTGAAATATCATGCAAAATCTTGAAAATGTATGTATTTCTATACCAGATGAATCAGATTTCAGTGAACTGACATATGCCAAAAGCCAAAAAGTACAATTGTTAATCACATGATATCGTTGATGTCAAAATCTAATCTCCTTATTTTTCCTCTCCTCCTCCACCTCCTCCGCCTTCCTCTTCTTATAATGATAATAATAATAATGACAATCTGTATTGTCCCAGAAGGCAATTAAAGTTAGGTTATAAACTTTGTAATACGTGCATGCTTTATTGTGGGAAAACACCCACACAGACACAATACAGGTACAGGCACAAAAAAGAATATATATAGTCTATAAAGACTCTCTCTCTCCCTCTCTCTCTCTCTCTCTCTCTCTCCATCCACCTATCTATCTATCTATATATTTTTTTTCTTCTTCTTCTTCTTCTTCTTCTTCTTCCTCTTCTTTGTTTTCTTCTTTGCCTTCTTTTTCTTCTTTCCTATTCTGCATCATTGTCGGGTTGTTTTGTTTTTGTTCTTTTTGGGGGGCGGGGGGGATGGGGTGGGGGGGGGGGTGTCCTATGTCGTTTCTTCATCTTCCTCGTCCTCATTTTTTCATTCAATCTTGACCTCATTAGTACACCGTTGGCTGCGGTAGGCATTTATTTGTGGAGTAGTGAACCTTGAAGAGATTTTATCCGAAAATAATATTTTTGAAAACCCCTCCAGCATTAGCGTAGTATTTCTCACGTCGGAAAGGACAACAATACAGTTTGGGAGGGGAGCCTGAACTTTCGTCGTCACTGATGTGGTAACGATTATAACAAGCGACCACACACACACAAAAACACACACACACACACACACATACACACACACACAAATACAAACACACACACACACACACACAAATACAAACACACACACAGACACAAACACACACACACACACACTTCACTTTCCCACGAAGTCTTTTGTCAGAGCATCGTCACTTCTAGAAAGAAGAAACATCCAACTCTGCAATTCAGGCACAAGAAGAAAACGGTAATTATCAATCTGCTATGAGGACATCATTGGACGCTTTCTGAAAAGTCTCAAGACGAATGCAGGTGCAAGTGCATAGAAAAAGTAGACGGGGAGTGAGGGAGAGAGAGAGGGGGGAAAAGAGGGGATGAAAGAGAGATGGGGAGTGAGGGAAAGGGTAGAAGAGACTGGAAGGTTGGGGTAGAGCGGGAAGAGAGACTACGAGGTGAGAGATGGGGAACGAGAAAGAGGGGAGGGGGGGGAGAGGTTGAGGGGGGGGGAATGGGAGAAAAATGGGAGGGAGAGAAAGGGAGATATAGATAGACAATGAAAGAGAGAGAGAGGATGGTGGAGAGGTTTCTTTTTCGGAAATATTTCTTCTCTCTTCTAATCCTCTGTCAATGAATGTCCTTGATGTATTAAAAAATGACAAATTAATGTGTTCAACGTTATGATATAAATGTCTAAAAAAAAACATAGACTTTATTATCACGTTAAGGGGGGGGGAGGGGGGGAGAAAAAAGGGTAAAAGAAATAATGTTTCTGTCTGTAATTCTATGTTGTTCGCACGAGGAACCTTATGTAAATAATAACAATATCACACAGCGTGTGCATTGACTCTGTCACGGGCCCATACAATGCAACAGGCACAAAAAGAAACCTCAATGACTGAAAGTTTATGAGAAGAAAAAAAAGAGAAAGGTTTTCATATGATCGAGCGATAACTTAATATTCCCTGACTTGCACCAAGTACATCCCACAGTTTTCAATGACTTAACGTCGCGCTCTGATCTCATTTAGTTTGTGAAATTGTAGCCAGATTAATTGAATCATAAATCCTCCATGCTGTGTTAACTCGCGTATATTCATACTAGGACAAAAAGTTTGACGACGAAAGCGGGGTTTGCTCGTTGAACCGACAATCACAACACGAACGACGTTCACAAAGATGTTGATCATGATCAAGATACCAATACAGAAACACATAGTTAACCCTTTCACAGCGATGATCGATTTCTAACCAAATATACAAAATATTCAAGATTCCCGTGTTGTTCTACCACATAAATGAGATTTCAATAGACTGAAATTCAGGCTTTTGGCATAATATGTCAGTCTACTAAAATCGTATTAATCTAATAGAAGAACAGGCAGATTTTAAATAGTTTGGTGTCTCTAGTTAGTTTTTTGAGAAATAACCTTAGCAGCGAGAGGGTTAAGAAAACGACAGCGGTGCCCGGCTTTTCTGCTCAGTGGCGGTCCCGATGTGCTTGGTTGGTGAATGAATTTTAAAATAGGAGTTAGAAGTAAGTTGGCGATTGAAACAGGCCACCGCAGCGTGGCACTGTGAGTTCGCTTATCATAAATCCACATAACCACTTGAAGCCACTTAGTTCGGGGGTATGAATTGTATTTCTCAATAATAATATACTAATATCATCATCATCATCATATTCACCCTTTCACAGCTAAAGTTATTTCTCAAAACTGCTAACTGCAGACACCAAAATCTTCAAGATTTTCCTGTTCTTATACCAGATAACTAAGATTTCAGTGGACTTACATATGCCTGAAATTCAGGTATTTGGCATAATATGTAAGTCCACTGAAATCTTATCTATCTTATTTCAGGCTTTTGGCATATGTCAGTCCACTGAAACCGTATGTATCTTGTATAAGAAGAACACATGCATCTTGAATATCTTTTATATTCTGTTTGGTTAGGATCTGACCTCGTTGTTATATAGCTAATATCATGCCATTTTCATTGAACAACAAAGCAGTAGTATAAATATGTTGGTAGTGATACCACGACTAGATATGCTTTGTCGATCAGCATATCGCGGGCGTGATAGAACATATGATACGCCTTTGTCATCCCCTTGTCTCAGCTACTTGTTTACCCATGGGCATGTTGTATTAAAGTATCAGAGGTGAAACAAAGGGAGTGATTAACATGCCAGTATAATGGGACAAAGCAAGACAATGCCTAGCGATCCCTTCTCTGTTTACATTAAAGTATCAAAATGATATCTTCAAAAATAAAGTTGAAATTCAATTTCAATTTCAATTGGGCGTATCAGGATTTAAAAAAAAATCATAACAGTAACAGAACACGGGCAGATCATATGATACGACTAATGTCTTGGATACAAGGGGCGTAACATATGATCCGCCTTTGTTACGATTACAAAAGGCGAATCCAATTTTACACCCATTGTCTTTTGGATTGGTGGCAATACAAAAGGCGTTTCGTAGAACGCCAGTCTATGCATTCTTGCAAAAATAGGCAGAATACGCCAAAAAGAACGAAATTAGACAGTTTTTGTTTCTCCTGAAAAGTGACGATTTTATGATACGAGCCTGTTCTATCATGCCCGCGATATTATCTTGAAAGGCTAAATCCATATCACCTACAAAATATAAATTATTCTCTCTCAGCAATGATAACATTATGATTTTCCAGGTGATTGGGTCTGTAGTATGTACATTATGAGGTTTATAAAGAAATATCCTACGTATCTCAAACCCTGTACTGATTTGAACCCCGAATAGGCAGTTGGCTCATTGATTTTATTCACAACACAAGCGGAGACAGCGAGTTTTCAGGTAGGTTGACCTGACCTAAAGAATTATTTCACCTTTCTCTTACTCAAATCATTGAAGTAGTCAAAGAAATATGAAATCCTTTGATAAGTAAATATCATTTCTCGCTTTAGATGGAGTTTGTTGTTGATTTGCCATAATTTTAAATGATAATTGAAACAAAAAGGTTTAACCTTTTCCATGCTAGTATAATGACACAAACGTCTTCAATATATGCCTGTTTTTATACCATATATATGATATTTCAGTGAACTGACGATGCCTAAATTTCAGGCTTTTAGCATATGTCAGTTGACTGAAATATTATTGATCTGGTATAATAAGAACACGCACATTTTCAAAATTTTGCATATTTCAGTTGGGTCAGAATAAGACCTCGCAGTGAAAGGGTTAATAAACGGGTGGACTTTTTTATGTTCAGAAATGCTGGTTTAGTTTGTGAAATCATGAAATAGTGCCTACTTTGTATGTAAAATAAACACACAATGACAGATTCGGACTGATTGAGAAGGAGTAATTAGGGGTAATCATCTAATTAGGTTGATCCCCTGCTTGTTTTGATCTCTTGATCTGCTTTTTTTCTTTGTTTCTTTGTTTTGTTGTTTTCTGATTTTGATTTTTGCTTTGGTTCTTATGTTCGAATTGATCAATGGGTCTTGCTCCATTCGTAACCCGACATAAAGCTGGTCTTACATACTCAAAAATGTGGCACTAACGGACAGGCAACATGATAAAGATTTTAAACAAATAATTCATTATTTCAATTAGTTGAACTCACAGGAAAAAGACAAGCACGGTATCAATGAGTCGTCTACACATATTACATGCTTTTTTTTTTTAATCACTAATGAAATTATTCCCCCGGACAATAGCGAAAGATGCTACGGCAGGTCCCGGGTTCGAATTCATTTTCGACCACTTTTCAAACTTTGGATGGTTTCTTCTTTCCTCAATTTTGTTTCTGATCGATGCCATCGACGAGCATTTGCCCTGCTTTTTAATCTAACAGGTAAAGGAAGTAGAAAGTCGCCGAGTTGATTTTATCCAGACACCTGCCATAACACGTCTACCTGCTGATCGTCATCGTCTGAACATCCCCCACCCCCACGCACACACACACACACACACACACACACACACACACACACACACAAACTCCCTACCTCCATATCAACTCCTACCTACCTGGTGGCTAAAGAAATGAAAGAAATATAGATCCGAAAAATGATGAGTAGATTACAAAATCGTGGGTAGGATAGAAAAAGATCACCAGACTCTAAAATGGGGTTGGGTTGTTTTTTTTCATTGAGGGTGGGTAGGGTGTTGGAGTGGGGCAGAGGGTATATTTTACATCCGTCCTCATTTTACTGTGTGATTTTTTTTTAAATTTACTAAAAAAATTAAGTGAGCTCCCAAAATAAGAAGGCAGTTTGATCAGGAAAAAGGCTCTCCATACCGTCTCCTCTGTAGTTCAATAGGTACAGCACACACATCGGAATCGATAGGTCAATGGTTCGAACCCCGGACGCGTCATACCTAAGACGTTAAAATTGGCATTTTAGCAGCTGTCTTGTCAGGCGGTGGGCATTAGGGGAATAGTATTAAGAATGGTTTGCCCGGTGTTAGTATACTGTGAATGAGTGACGTTCGAATCAGCCCTCTGTTTATCTGTGTGTGGTAGCACCCTAACTTGTCTGGAGAGTTCCGTCTTTTTGTTTAAAAGGGCATTCAACAAGAATTAACCAACAACCAACCAAAACCTCTTCTTGTAATATTGATCACTTTGAGTTGCAAAGAGAAAAAGAGCTCTTGTCCACAACCTCCGGACAGACCGCACACAAAAAGTATGGTTGTGTCTAACATTATGTTTTACCACTTTAACATTGTCGATATCACCAAAAAAAAAACCACTTAATTGAGAACACGGTGCAAAGTTCTGAGCGGTAGTGGTGAAAACATTTTTTTAAACGTTTCCATATTTTTTCTGTACGGTCTGTGCAGAGGCTGTGGACAAGGCCTCTCAGTCAGTTAAGAAGAAGGATATGAGACAAAACTTTAATGTCGCACACGGACAGGCACTTAAGGTAACCGATTACAATCGATAGAGTCCTGCATGACGTCTGATTTGACTTTTGCCATCCTGAATACAACGCTCACCCAAACCTTCGGACAGCAGGGGAGGGAATGGGAGTAGAATTAGTACTAAAGGGCAGTAACCAATAATTGACATGATGGTCGTCCAAAAAGGAATGGCGGTGGGAGGCGTGTGTATGTTGGGGGGGGGGGGGGAGTTGACAATCTGTTGACAAGGAAAATAGCTCGTTCGTCACGTGATCAGCTGACCGCGTCCAGGCAGTATCATGTGTCCATTCATTGGTCGGTGTGTCGCGGCGGGATACCCGGGGTCTCCAGACAAGCACGGCAGTAGGTACACCGGAGTTGGTCAGCCCCAAGACCCGGCGGAATGCCCAACTGTGCCACACACAATGGAAACATGAGAAGTCAAAACATATCGGTTCTTACCTTCTTAAGTTCTAAATGGACAAGATAGATGGCGGTGGTGAAAACGAACTATCGGAGAAGAAAATTGAAAAAGGGAAGACATGGCAATATCCTATTTCCACTGATGTGTTCATGTTATTCCATTTCTTTCGATTGTATTGACATCAAGTATTTGTTTACTTAATGGACTTCCGTTCAACGATGGCGCTATTTCCCATGAACTCTCCCATTCAATTTTCATAATGAATCCTAACCTGTCAAGGAGTCTGATTTCCGATTAGCATGACCACCAGCAGGTTTCTATGGTCACTGTTATTGCAATTAATCACTAACACAACTACTACTACTACTACTACTACTACTACTACCACCACTACTACTATTACTACCTTTCTATCTCTCTCTTCCTATCTATTTCTCTAACTCTCTCTATCTCTCTCTCTCTCTCTTTCTGTCTCTCGACTCTCTCCTATCTATGTGTTCCTTTTCTTTTCTCTTTCATTTTCTCTCTCTCTCTCTCTCTATCTTTCT
>JAUEKZ010236663.1:0-28781 GCA_031471865.1 Melibe leonina
GTATGTATGTATGTATGTATGTATGTATGTATGTATGTATGTATGTATGTATGTATGTATGTATGTATGTATGTATCCGCCAATCTTTAAACAATTGAGCTAGTCGCCGAAGAATTGGAACCAAAGGTCAGCAGACAACACTCGAGTAGAATTACCTGTCTGTATTACATGTCATGTCAGGGTAATTCGTCATCATGGGTGTTGCCTTGTAGAAATCTTAAGTTGCTGTTAATAGATTCAAAACGTTTTTTTGGTGTAAGTTGTAGGATTTAAAACGAGAAGTCTAATCCCCTATTAACGTTAAAAAAACAACTAATAACAACAAACAACCTTAACAAATAAAAATGAAACCAGCAACGAAAAAAAGAAAGATAGTAAAGCTAAGAAAAAGAAAAAAAACAGGGAGAGACACAGATAGAGAGAGAGAGAGAGAGAGAGAGAGGGGGGAGAGAAAGAGAGAGGGGAGAGAGAGAGGGGGGGAGAGGGGGGGAGAGGGGGGAGAGAGAGAGAGAGAGAGAGAGAGAGAGAGAGCGGAAGGAAAACGAAATAATGTATTACGCGCTCAAGAAAAAGAACCCCCCCCCCCACCCCTTTATCATTCAGAGCTCAACCATTGACTTAAAAATTGTTATTTGTTTTATTTTTTATTGATGTACACATAATTGATGTGTATTCAAATTTTAATTTGGTTTCGATTATGACTTTATGGCCTCGTAGTCTGCCAAACCACAAGCTGTTGTTTTCACAGTTACCACACCCTATAGAACGCACATGCACACATTATACACACACACTGAAACACATACACACATATAATCACATATAGACACACATACACAAACATACACGTCGACATAGACACACAAACACACGCACACACACACATACGAACACATATGCTCACACAGAACCCTACAATATACACAGAGAATTACTGTAAATTTTAATCATGATTTTATGAGATAGTGAAATAAGCGCTTACGGTGAAAACTCTAATCTCTTTACTTACGATTGACATCTCGTAAAGAGGTTTAATAAGACTTAATTGTAGATATTTCTCTCATTGGATAATCAGTGTTGTTTATTGAGTTTGTATTCTGTAATACAATCAACCTGCATTCAACCATGGGACAGGTGGGGCTGACGTGGCAAACACAGACAGCAAGTGTTTGAAGATCAATCCCCACTGAGGAAAATACACTAGCAATTGGTTTTAATTGATTTTTTTCTTCGTCATGTGCCCCTAGTCCCATGAGTTGAGCGCCGTCTTTGAACATTTAGGTTTAGATCCTGAGCACGTCAAGAATAAGATATACAATCACCACTTTACAAGCTGTCCTGATACCCTCTCTTTCCCCCCCCCCCACTCCCTTTCTCTCTCCCTCCCTCTCTCTCTCTCTCTATACCTCCTCTATCTCCTTCCCACTCTCTCTCCCCCTCCCACTCCCTCCCCCCACTCTCCCTCCCGTCTCTCTCCCCTCTCTTTCCCTCCCACTCCCTCTCCACTCCCCCCTCTCTCTCTCTCTCTCTCTCTCTGTGTTATCTAATATTGATTAGAATGGATGACCCTGTGTCATTAAACCATAATAGGGTAATACATTTGGGTTAGCCCATAATTTATCTCTCTGTGGCAGCACGCTCACTTAATAAAGGGAATCGTTTGTGAAATGACGTCAATTATAATCATACAGACTGTTAAACAGACAACAACGAACCAACTAGATAGCTTTTCCTCCATCTTTTCTATCGGTGTTGTTATTGTACTTTTGTCACACCTCGATCAAATGAATCGATTTCATGAAGTGCTGTTAACTTTGGACCCTGTGGTCTCATATCTCACTTTACCTAAAGTATCAATGACTTCCTCTGTTAAACGTACCTTTTATTTTATTTTTAACGAAGAAGCAATAACATATTTCTCTACACCTTGTACCGGCTCCGTATATAAATTGGTAGAGCGTCCATCTCGGACTAAGTGGGTCTGTGGTTCAACTCCCGGTGAAGTCATACTTAAAACGTTAAAATAGACATTTTATCCCAAAAAATAAAATAAAACTCTCCCGCTAGGTGCTCGTTATTGTGGGTAAAGTATAAAAGCCTTTTTAGCCTGGTGTATTGTGACATGGTTAGATACTGGATGGGGTGAGTCTTCCATTTATCTCTGCGTGGTAGCACTTCAACTTTCATAGAATGCTCCACCTTTGATATGACCTAATGGTCTATAAAACGGTCATGAAACAGGTAACAACTAACCAACCAATCATTGCCTTGTGTCAAAAAGTTTTGTGAAGAGCATTTTATATAGTGTTTATTTATTAATTTATCTAAACAGAACTCGCGATGTTTCCAAAGATAAGGGAGTAGAGGGGGAGAGCCTCACGGATAGAATGGTTTCATCTTGGGAACACATAGCTCTACATTCCATTCAGAAATTCTTCATTAAAAGCTAAATGATGTTATCTTTCGCCCCGTGAAACTAATCGTTTATTTCCTCCGACCAATCATTGCTCGGAACATGTCAGGCAACTATGGTTTCAATTTGTCAGCAGTGCGCCCTGCAAGAACAATGGTATTGTGCGTTCTCTTATCGAGCTTGTCCATCTGCAGTAGATCCTCTTCTCCCCCGTTGCGCTCTTCTTTCTCTCTTCCTGTTTGTTTTGACTGTGCTATGTTTCAGTCGTGTCCTTTCTGTCTCACATTTTTCTGGCTCCGAGCCTATCTCTATCTGTCCATTAATCGCTCCCTCTGCCAGTCTGGGTTGGTCTATTGTTTCTTCCACGATCGAGATAGTCAACTTTTGTCTGTCAATGTAGTATAATACAACACACTTAACTTTCCTCACTCCCTCTCTCCTTCTAAAGATATATTACCTCTCTCTCTCTCCTTCTTTCTGATAAGCTCTCTGTCTTCTCTCTCTCTCTTTCTCTCTCTCTCTCTATTGACCGATTAATAGATCTATCTATCTATCTATCTATCTAACTATCTATCCATTACATGTAGACGTCTTTTATCTATCTTTCCATCCATCCATCCATCCATCCATCCATCGAAAGAAAATATGTTGTAGCTTTCGTACCTAAGAGTTTAATGTCAAACACACCACCTATGCATTCGTAATAATTGCACACAAACTTGAACCGTGATCAAACAATCGGACGAATGACACACATACCTGCAAAACTTCAACAGTTTCGCTGTTTCGTAAAGAAAACGAACGTGCGCCTTTTTGTTGAAAGTGATAACAGAAAGAAAAGGTTTATCACGCCTAGATGGGTTCGTGTTCGAATAATAGATAGTTGTGTAGGTACACACACACGGTTGGTTTCATGTTTGCGCAAGCTGTTATTTCAATATCTAAGTCTAGGATAGAACGAATAGTAGAATTAATGAGCTAGTGTGTAGTTTCCTAGCTGGTTTAATTTTTGTTGCTTTATCATTGGATGTTTTGTCTTGCGAAAAAAAAATCTACTTTTTTGTTTAAAGAAAATCACAATCGAGCGATTGTAATGCTTAAGTTAGCAATGATAATGGGATGAGAAAAAAATAGCAAATAAGTTGTGGAATGTTCACAATGGTATGTGACGGTATTTCTGCCTAGCAGATTAAGCAGCGGTTCTATTAGCTCAAAATTTTGTTTTACTTCTTAAAAGATGAATCTAAGATATCGTGAGAATGATGAAAGGCCGTAGTGTTTTATTGTTGTAAGATTTAAGTGGTTGAGAAGTAATATGGCCCTCAACCGGAAGTTATATTAGACTGTCTTATCGCTTGGTTCAGCCCGACTCTTGGCGGAATGGTGAATCTTAAGTGTTTTGTATTTTGTCTGGTTAGAGTTGGACCCCGATGTGAAAGGGATAATGTGACAGTGACAGTATTTCACATTGACCCTTGCAACCAGTAGCATTGGCATTTAGCCGACCTTCAAGTGCGAGGCCTGTGTACAGGTCTATTACGCAAACATTGCAACTACATCGTCATAGCATATTAACCATTTCACTGCTAAGGACGCTGACATAATATGCAAAATGCCTGAAATTCAGGCTTTTGACATATGTCAGTTCACTGAAATCTGATTTATCTGGTGTAAGAAGACGTAAATTTTAAAGATTTTGCATAATTCAGTTGGATTAGCATCAGACCTCGCTGTGAAAGGGTTAATTGGCGTTATACAGTTCGTTGTCGTGGAAGGCAATAATTATTATTTAATCCATTTTTTGCTTTTTTTTTTCATTTTTTATACTATTTTTTGTGATTAGTTTTATTGTTTTATTCTTCTTGGTCTTAATGTTATTCTCGTAGTTGTTATTTTTTAACAATACTAGTCGTGCAAGGAAACGCATTTAATACTATTATACAATATTCACACTATTGCTACTGCTCCTGATGATGATATCAATAGAAATAATGATAACGACAATAAAAATGCTAATAATACTGGTAATGATAATGATGAAAATAGTGATAATAATAGTGAAAATTACAATGAGAATTACAATGATTAATAATAGTAACAATTTAAAAAATGACAGTAACAAAGCTAGTCTTTCCTTTCTTTTTTTCTCCTGTTTTTCTTCTTTTTCACCTCTATATACCTTCTTTTCCCTTTTTTTCTTTCTTCTGTTATTTCTTCTTTTTTATCATCTTCTGTTTTTGCTCATCTTCTCTTCACCCGTCTGACTCCTTCTAGCCTACTCCTCGACATGTGTGTCTCGTGATACATTGTTCATGATTTGGCTGAAGAAAAGAGAGTCAAGATATTAATGAATGGACAAACTAGAAGCGGCAAGTTAAATTTCAGAACGGGAACAAGAGCCGTTAGTTTATTCCGGAAGTGTTACCAACGACACCTTAGTTCAAGTGGTTCCTGATACACATACCAATAACAATGTGGACGTATAGCAATATTGGGATGCGGCCAAACCAAAATGAGGAATACGAGAAATGTGAAAAATGATGTAATTATTATCAATCAAATAAGCAGACACAAAGAGATGTAATGAAAGAAACCCAGCAGAAGGAGATGGACGGGTCATATTACAATCCGTAGAGGCATAGGCAAATCCAACATAATGCAGGGTGAATTGGGGCTGAGGCGAGTTGGAATCTTAGGGGGGGGGGGGGGAAATGAGCAAGACGATCTTGCGTATTAGAGCTGTGCTAATTCTGTCACAATGCCTATTCCTTTCTTGGCTTATTATGATCTTTTTAATGAAAAAGGAAGAAAATAGAAAATAGAAAATTACAAACACGTATCAATGAATGCCGTACGTAGTTTGGAAAAAAATGACGAAGAGCAAGAAGAGGGTTTTTTAGATATCTATAATAGTGGGATTACTTTAAAAGACGGAAAAGAGCAGTGAATAGAATTTGCCTTTTTCAAACTCCCGTATGTCATGATATCAAAGGTGGGGGTATTTAGTGAAGTATTCTTTCTGCCAGATAGGAATGATGGGTACTTCATAATATATCACACAGACACAGTAGTATGCTGACACCAGGCCAACCAGTCTTAGCTTTGTTCATAATGATACAGTACCGGGCACCTGGTGCGACGAGACAGCTGCCAATATAGCGATTTTAACTTCTTAGGGAGGATTTGGCAGGGTGCAAACGGGCGTTCACCTGGAGCGCATTGACATTCGGGACCTCACCGGGCGACCCCGCTGAGCAATAAACTCAAAACAATATTTCCATTCTTAATTAAAAGAGTAGACATAAACCAAAAAAGTTGGAGTATCGCGAAAATTTGTATTTAAATGTATGATTCTATAATTGAACAGCTCATGGGCCTTTTCAATCAAAATATCGTTTCGTTTTCAGTTCACCTCCATCTTTTACCATTACGGCACGACGACTGATATCAAGGGCATTGCCAATGTTATGTATCCCCCCCCCCCCCACCTCCTGACCCAGTCACATTTTGCTGGATAGATAGATCTTGTTTCGAATTATTGAAGACTGAAGAGAGAAAACTGTTTTGAACTGATTGATTTTAATATCTGTATATGTTCGTATTGTTATTATTGCAAAATGGGCACTAAAAAGGGAGGCTTTAGTTAATTTTCCTGCTAGGTATGTTTTACGCCAAAAAATTATTGTCGTTTTCATGAGAATAGTTTAAGACTGTTTTAGTATGAACACCCGGACTGTTTTATTCGTATGAACCAATTACACTTCATTGCAGTCAAGAAACAGTTAGCTAAACGATTGAATGAACCATTTCTAATAAGATCGATTACTTGTTCAGACTGGGATCGACATTCACTATTTGTCCGCCTTTCATGTCCCATAATGCAACATTCAACACCGGAATTCAATAGTTACAAAGGTGGGGCTCCTTGCAGCCGATGCTGGCATTATTTATTCAATGGTGGTTCAACGTGTGTCCAATGTCGAACACAATCCTGTTCGGGGTGTGCCACCATTGTTGTCGTTACCAGTGTGTGCAATACGGGCCATTAGTCACCTGTTTATTGGTAAAACTGCATACCACGACGACGACAACGCATAGTTTAGAAACAATTATTCTACTTCTAGGGGTATTGGCTGCATCAGTGGAGTTGAAGCTGTGTCAAAGTATGTATGTATGCATCACAAGCTGTTGGTTTTATGTTGCTATTACATTCCCCGTAATCGTTAATTCCGAATTAACATTATAAGATATATCGATTATTCTGTTTTCAATATGTTTATTAAAATATGAACAATCAGTGATACAGTAGTTGGGATTCTGATGTGACTATTCATAATTTTGTTTGTGCGTGTATGTCTGTGAGTGGTTGCCTGTGTGTGTGTATTGGGTATACGTGTGTGTGTGTGTGTGTGTGTGTGTGCGTGTGTGTGTGTGTGTGTGTTTGGTAACTTAATATTGCAGTTTTTATTTTAGAATAAAAGGGTCAACATCCGCTTTGCCCAGACATCATGAGCAACATAGTAATAAATATAATATAATGTGTTTTATTTCTTTATCTTAAATTGCAATAAGTGTTTTTAGAAAAGTAATAAATGGATCACAGAATTTATTTATTTATATAGGAAAACATATTTTGCCGTCTTTACTGCCTTACTTTTTTTTTTTTTTTTTTACTATCTATGTATTAATTCATTTAATTTGCGCGTTGCACCTGGGCTCAATACACATAATTTCATTTTCATCTTTAGTTTGTGAGTAACCCTAATGATTTATCGGCTATTACTGCTATCCGATTACCTCACACTTCTTTCATCGATAGCTGCACAGTGCAATAACCACTCCGCCCGGAGCCCCCAACAAGCTGCAAGTCTGCACGACCAGACGGCGCCTATAATAATACTGCGGAAACCAATTAAATCAATACATTACCTCTATTGCCAATAGGAGTTTGTACAATGCGGGAAACTGTCATATCTCTTCACTACGCGACACTGTTGCACTAATTGTTGCAACTGAAAAAAAAAAACCACCCAAAAAACGTCATTTCCCTGTCTAGAAGGGCGACATTTGCCTTTTTTTTACCTGTTCCAGAGATAGGCGCGGACTTCTCTGGCATTAGCTGCAGTGAAGCGCTGCAATATGGCTAAGGGTGGCCAACTGTCTTATCCATGGCCCCAATGTCAGAGGAATTGCGTTTTTTTTTTCTTTTCCACTTTCTTGTGTTGGTGCCTGATGTTTAGGTGGATTTGATCACTCCTCGTCACACATTGAATTAGTTATGATGCTTGACGTGGTTCTTTGTGAGTTGTATTAGTGTCAGTAGCTTGACAATTGATGACGCCATTGAAGTAGCTTGACAACGATAGCGCCCTAGATACCTTGCATAATTTGCATTTCTCACTCTCAACGCAGATATAGGCTCAGAATAGATAGTAGATTAGAATTGATTATATATTTCCTTGATTGCATTGACCTTCTAACTTTACAAAAATATTATAACATTCAAAGACTATTGCACAACTCATTATTTTTTCTTATCATGTTTTCACGTGATCAAGACATTCTAAGATGTTTACATGGACCTAATATCTGCATAACATAGTGTATTCCCACTAAAAGACTCATGAAAACAGCCGAAAGCTCTTAAGACGTGAACGGAAAGAGTCTAGAAAAAGTAGATAAAGCTTGTAGTTTTACAGGAGTAATGGTAGAAACTGTTAAATGAGTAGCAGTAAATATTAGTAAAGTAGTAATAATAGCGGCAGGAGCACTAGTAGTAGTAGTAGTAGTAGAATTGTAGCAGTTGCAGTAGTAGTAGTAGCATCAGTAAAAGTAGTGATGCTGGTTTTAGAGGTAGTTAGTAGTGGTAGTATCTAGTAGTTTCATCATAGTTGTGGTAGTGGTAACAGTGACAGCAACAGCAACTGTAGTAGTAGCAGTTTTAGTTGTAGTTGTAGTTGTGGCGATGATGGTGGTAGTATTAGTTGTCATTGGTAGCAATAGTAGCAAGTTTCCAAGTACCGAAGCAACAATATTAGTTAGAATACCATTGATAATCAGTTGTGTTTAATCAGGATTTAATATCCTTAGACTATAATATAGACGATATATATCACTAATGGTATTACTGTGAAATAATGGGCTGAGGTTGGGTGGAGGACAAATAACGGTTGCGATAGTAAAATACGAATCAAATTGATTTTTTCCCCCTCATAATTATTACGATTGGAAATGAGCAGATGAAATTAGATACAGCTGTGCTTTTACAGTTACAGGTGGGGGAGTTTGTACCAGTATATGATGTCCATAGACAGCAGTAGTCAGCTTTCGACTGGATTAACCCGTATTGATTAGACACCAGCTGCTGAGGCCTGGGGGAATTTATGATAGACGATTTAATTAGTTTTGTGTGGCGTGTCTATTTCAATAAATATCTAGGCCGTGGTAACTGTTTGAGTTTTATCTTGCCCGTGATATGTATAGATATTCGACCTTTCGGTCAAAGACCACCAACATTGTCATCTTTTTATGTTTGTTATAAAATATCGACTAGGATATTATAATTTCTTTAGCCAATTTTTTTTAATTAAAGAGAAAAATGATAATATTTTTACTAATCGTTTTCTGTTGAATTCGACCGCTAATAAATATCAAAAGCTTAATTACAGTACGCAGATAAAACTTACCGATTTGAATTTTAATATTATTATAAAAGGAAATATTAATAAGTCCAGACATGGGGATTAAAAACGTCTGTACAAAAAAACCCAAATCGTTTTGGTTTATTGATTTTGCCAAAGGATGTTTGGTTATACTTAAGAATTGAGTTAAGGTTGTCACATAATTATACCACCAAAATGTGTAAGCAAGTAAGTCCTTTAGAGCATAATTGCCCACAGGGCCTGAGATTATCTTAGTATCTGTTGCGTGAAGCGCACAAATGACAATGAATGGTTGTCAACAACTGGATAGGACACTGGTCTAACGCAAACTGCTTTCCTCAACCAAATTTGTTGGTTGGTACCCATTTTACACCTGAGTGGGGTAAGGCGATTGGAGTAAATTTCCTTGACCATGACCAAGGTAAAACCGAAGTGCTACTGATAGGAATCAAACCCGGTGACCCCGGGCACTGTTGCCTGATTACTGCCCTTAGCAGCAGTTTTGTTTGGGGTTTTACGCCTTTTGAACTGCAGAGGTATTTATACCGATTGCACTGTCCCTCTTTATAAGAACCCAGTGAAGTTTCGAATCGATTATTTGTTTTAGAATTGATTAAATGTGTATCGTTGTCACCCCGAAACATCCCGGAAATGGGAAATCGATAATGTGAAGAAAAAGGCTAAACAAAGGAATGGGAATTGTTATAAATCAACATAAAAGTCAATTGTGAGTCAGGCTTAATGTGTTTTTATTTCGATCGTACATCTCGCATACCACTCCTGGCGGTAATGTTTGCAGCTTTTCAATACAACTTGTAGAACAAATTACAAAATGAATACCTTAATTTGCAGTCACATAGCAATGCCACATCCAACAATGAATTGTTATGTTGGACTAGTTTAGTAATGAAAAATAGAATGACACTGCTGACGTAAAAGAAGTGAGGAAGAATTAGAAATGACAACCTGAGAGGCAGGAAGCTTCATTTCCGTTAATTGATTTTCAAACAACTCGGAAGAAAGAATCAATACAATCACAGCCAGAGCGCATTATTTTACTGAATAATTTAATTCTGAATAATTTGACAACTTGGGCCATCATTGGCATTGCTGTTTAGATTTTTCATTCTCTTTCTGATTTCATGACAAATCTTTGGTGATAGATGATAACGGGTATTTACTGATGGTTTATGTTTGTAATGACCAACACGCACATCAAGAAAATCAACCCTTGTATGTGGGAACCCCATTGCAGACTCTGTAGCTACCATGCGACGACTGTCCAATACCTTCTACTACGACAGTAAGGTGGGGAGCAAGCACTGGGAATAACAAGAAATGAGACAAACTTGAGATAGTATGCAGTGCAGAAACGAGACAAAGCCAAGGAAAGCAGAAAAATCGAGAAACAGAAAAACAGAAAAAACTCTATTTTTCTGTTTCTCCATTTTTCTGCTTTCCTTGGCTTTGTCTCGTTACTGCACTGCATACAATATCAAGTTTGTCTCACCTTAGACTACACTGGCCTTCATTCACTGGCATCATTTCGTCCCCTGCTGCTACCCACAACAATAGACATTCATACTTTCCTTTAAACAGACCAGAGACAGATGACGAGGACCTTTAGTTTCTTGAGGGAGCAAACCTCTCGCATACAAAGGGCTTAGTCAACAACAACCTGTTTATGACCTTTTTTTTTTAGATAGAAGAGAAAGAAAGGAGAATCAGAGAATCCCTTTCGGATCATAGCGAGGCTTTTTATTTTATCATTGACGCCCAATGACGTTTTATCACAGTTTGAGATCCTGTTTAGCAATCAGTTGACTGAAAAAAGTTGTCAATACAGACAGCGACAATCACGTTGGCGTGTTTGATCGTCTCGAGAGAGAGGGTGCTGATTGCACGCGAGTTCCGGTGTCCTTCTGGTTGGTTGGCTGGTTGTTGCGTGTTACCTCTCTTTTTAAAAGAAAATAAAAACCCTCGGAAATTTAGGTTATATCAAAGACTGAACTCACTTGGGCAGTTGCGTGTTGCCACACAGAGGTACACTGTGAGCTCACTCGGACATCTCATCCAGTCACATTATTCTGATACCGGGCCAATCAGTCTTAGCACTGTTCCATAACGCCGGTTACCTGGCGGGACAGCTGATACAATGCCTTTTTTTTGCACGTCTTTGGTCTGCCACGAATGGGATTCAAACCTCTGACCTACTGGCTTTGAAGCGGAGGCTCTACCCCTTGAGCTCCGGAGTTGATTTTTTCTTGAACTTGAACTGATTAGATTGTGTAGTTCAAACCGAATAGTCTAAGAGAGGTCTTTAGGAAATCGAGTTTGAATGGCACACTAACCTTTCTCAGGAGCTTCCTTTAAAATTCTGAAAGTCAAAGCAGAGACGGTGCATTGTGGTTAAACATTCGTATTGTGTATACTATCGCTCGGTGTTGTTTGTATTAATCTTCTATTATTCCCGAGCCTGTTCACTATGAATTTGCCTACGATAACCAATTGTAGATTGGTGGATATGCACACAAAAACAATGTGCTAAAACAAGGTGAATGACTTGTAGTTATTTGGTATCTGCTCTCTCCCAAAAAATATTCAACTGGCACAATCTTTATTTTTCTTCCTCCTCATCTTCTTCTTCTCCTTCTTCTTCTTGTTTTTCTTCTTCTTCTTCTGCTTATTATTATAGTTATTTTTATGATCATCATTATCATTGATAAATAGCTCAGTTGAAAACAATCAATTCTGATTTTCAATGGCACCATTTTAAACTGAGAGGACTAGTTGAATGTCACCCGACCCTTGTTTCTAGGCCAGCTCATGCCAGCACACCGCAGCACATGCTGAGAAAACCCACATCCAATCGGGCCAGACACATCGCGCGATGCCAATCCTCTAGACCAATGGTAAAGATATTATCGAAATCAAAACCATTATCACTACACCATACACCGCTCACATCGATTTTGTTCAGCGATTTCATCATCAGAAATTATAATGTCAATCATGCTGTTGCCTATGCGTGCATAACCAATACAACAACTGACTTCCCAATCCTCCAGTCCTTTCCAATCCTCCAGTCTTTCCAATCCTCCAGTCCTTTCCAATCCTCCAGTCCTTCCCAATCCTCCAGTCCTTCCCAATCCTCCAGTCCTTCTCAATCCTCCAGTCTTTCCAATCCTCCAGTCCTTCCCAATCCTCCAGTTTTTCTCAATCCTCCAGTCCTTCCCAATCCTCCAGAGACAGGGAAATGATGCTGTAGTAGGGCACACTGTAAGACCCAGGTGTTCTCCTGCTGTAGTAATGACCCAGACACCGTCACTGAAGGCCTTCATAAAAAAAGTGTTTTGTTAACTTGAAGGATGTGTACGCCTGGTTATTCTCCGAGGATAACCCCTCAGCCCCCCCCCCCCCAAAAAAAAACCACCAAGAAAAAGAACCCAGAAAATAACCCCCCCCCCCCTCCCCCCGACAAAAATTATAAGAAAAACTGAAATGTCTCAGCTGGTGTCTATTTTGGTGAGTATTTCACCATGTATCTACATGTTTGGCCTTCTCGAGGGGTTTTTCTTGTAAAGCATGGAAAGGAAAATGTGGATGAGACACTGACAATGGATGAAAATAGATGCGGAATAATATAATCTAATAAGTGGCGATGAGAAACAATGCGACAGACAGAATAAAATACAACAATGTTTTAAAGTGACCACAGCTGGATTTGAACCCGGGGGAAGGCTTGTTTGTTAGACACCCATGATCTCATTGCCCAAGCAAGATATGGCGTGATATCCCATTTACTCCCTTGATTTATCCCATATCCCATATCCATATCCCATATCCCATATCCCACGCACCGCAGTCGTTTAAACAGTCGCATTTTGTATCTTTTCTTCGATATAATCGACGACAGCTTTGAACGTGTCTCCCCAACGATCTCATCGATTCCGATCAATGTTATTATTGAAGTCCGTCCTCTACCAGGATTACCACTATTTGCCTGCGTTCTAGCCTCACACAATGGACGGCACCGGAAGAGATAACCCGCCATGCGTTGATGCTCAGCGTCACGTCAAGTGGCAACGGTTGTGGAGACGGGGGATATCTCTGTTTTCTTGCTTAACCCTATCACAGCGGGGTTTAATGCGAATCGAACTGAAATATGCAAACTTTTCGAAATGTATATATTCTTATACCAGATAAATCAGATTTCAGTGAACTGACATAATATGCCATAAGACTGTAATTAAGGCTTTTGGCATGTGTCATGTCACTGAAATCTGATTGATCTAGTTTAAAAACAGGCAAATCTAGAAGATTTTGACGTTTAGTTAGTAGTTTAAGTTTAAGAAATAATCTCAGCATTGAAAAAGTGAAGCTTGGAATACATGTCAAGACAGCAAATAAAACAAACTATTACAATACACTTTACAGAATATCGCCGAATGGTTAAGTCGGATATGTACATTGGCTGTTGTGCGTTTGTTGCCAGGGAATAATGTGCCACGACAGATTTTTGATTCAAATCCATTTCCTCACTTGTTTTCCCCAATCTTTGGCTCGGTTTATTATCGGTGCTGCTTTGACATAATATTCATCTCCCTGTTTATCTTTATCATAATTGCTGGATAAAAATAACTTCCTCTCTCTCTACTTGCAGGCGTTACTTAGTTTGAAGAGCTAGACGAGATAGATAATATTATTTCCTACAAAAAATAAACTTAGGATGCAGGGTCAACCAGTTGTGATTAAAGAAAAAGATAATGATTAATATTGGTATTTAACTTCTTTCTTGGAGAAAACGCTATAATAAGAATAATGCCTATAGAATATGCAATCCCCGACAGTCATTAACCTACACACAGCACGCAATCTGAAAATTACTCAACCACAAGGAAACCAGCGGTTTCTAACGTGCACGCATAAATTTCACTTCCGCTTTTTGATACAGTGCGAAAACAGTGACCGAATTCATATCATGAATTAACCAACAAATAAAAATTGCATTAATGTTTGTTAATTATTACAATAATTACTATGTTTCGGGTGAGTAGTGATATAGGGGCATTGTTTATGTAGCCAAACATTACGGTTCGTGAATGGCCCCTTGCTTTAGGTAAAGATCAGCATTGGAGTCGAAACCTCTATCGTTCGAATTCTGGCCGCGACATACCTAATACGGCATTGTATAATATGTTTTTTATAAGGCGTTTGGCATTTTGAGAATATTGTTAACCCACTAACACCGAAGTATGATTCAAACTCAACAAAATATTCAAAATCTTGAAAATTTTCGAGTTCTTATACCAGATAAATTCGATTTCAGTGAGCTCACATTAGCTACAAGCCTGAAATATGTCCGTTCATAGAAATCTGATTTATTTGGTATAAAAACAGGCACATATTGAAGGTTTTGCTTTTGTTAGCATTGGAAGGGTTAATAGTAATTTTCTCGGTGTCCACATATAGTACAGTGAGTCACTGAAGATTCGAGTGAGACTACTATTAATTTCTGTGAGGGAGCATAATATTATTGATTTTGTTTTCAAGGGAGATCTCATATTATGAAAAATTCCGGAAATATATCTTTGGCTCGGGAGTGGCTAATAACTGGAATAGCTTACCTGACAATGCTACCGGGAAGGACACACTCAGCGCTTTTCAGAATCGTAAGTCCTTCAGAGCCTTATGACCCATGGATCCGAAGCTTATCCCGGTTTTTGTAGCGTGAAGCGGACAAATGGCAATCATTGCCACCCTCTGGATAGGACGCTGGTCTATCACAGATTACTTTCCCAAGCCCAAATTGTGGATTGGTACCCATTTTACACCTGGGTGGGGTGAGGGAATTGGAGTAAATTTCGTTGCCCAGGAAAAAAACCGAAGTGCCCCTGGTAGGAATCGAACCCGGAGCCCCCGCGTTCTTTGTGCGTCGCTACCAGTTAGGCTACCGCGCTTTTCAGAATAGGCTAGATAAATTACTGAAAACATAAGAAATTGGGAATGACAGCAACACCCCTTACACTAGAATAGGCACGCAAGAAATTAAGCGTTGCGAAGAAGAACAGTAGAATCATTGTGAATTCTTATTAACTCTAAGTGAATATGGCAACTGCTAACTAGACTAGCCAACAGGGATGCTTTGCTTTTAATGCGCTCCACTGTTTCACACCGGTGTGTGCTTTTTGCATTATAGTGAGAAATACTTGGAGTCCTCACTGGCCTTTAATAAAACTCTAACAATAAGGTCGATGGCCTGACTGGTGGCAAGGACCCTTGGTGTCCGGAGGTTCAAAAGGTCAATGCCTACCAGTGGTGCATTCGTTTTTTCTTCCACTGACAATGGAACTCACCTGTAAAATGTAAAGGGCTAGATTGAGGGGTATACATTTTTTTTTTAAATGGGGTCCAAACCCCGAATTTGCAGATAATATCCCTTTCATTGATTGACACTGGAGAAGACTTTTAAAAAAAAAATAATATCGATGTTACCATCAGCTATTGTATTTTTGTGCCCGCATTCTACCGCATGTTATCATTGAAATCAAAGTTTACATTGCTGTTTCGTGCAGTGATAGTGTTACATGTTCAATGTTTCTAAAAGAAAATGTCAATTTGTTGTCTTTTTTTCCACACCATTCTGTTTCAATACTAGACCCTCTATGTTTTAGAAAAAAACCTCTTAGTTTATTCAATGATTTTATTCAGTTATCTGTATTTTAATTTATTTTATTCAAAGCTAAGTAAATACCTCTACATCAAAAGCCCTTTGCTCTCTCCCTCCATTAACTATGTCAATAAGAACATTAATAAATGCATAACCCAATAGGAACAACAGAAATATGCAAAGAGCTTAACCCTTTCACTGCGTGGTTTGATTATAGCCCAACTGAAATACCAACTGAAATAAGCAAAATGTTGAAAATGTACGTGTTCCTATACCCAATAAATCAGATTTTGATAACCCGACATATGCCACAAGCCTGAATATGTCAGTTCACTAAAGTCTGAATTATCTGGTATAAGAACAGGCAAATATTGAAGATGTCGGTGTCAATAGCAATGAAAGGGTTAATTTTGTGACTGGTTGAAATGTGAAGGTGATGATGGGATCGAATAGGCGGAAGGATCCGGGGCAGGCAGGCAATAGGAGGGGTGGCTATCCGGGAGCGACGAGTGACGGTTCTGAAGCCTTGGTGGATGACCTGAGACAGTCGCTGTGGGGCGGCTGTTCACCCCTATAGCGAGGCGCAGGCGCGAGCGCCCGCCCCTCTTTACAGTCATCTGGGGGATCCGGTAGGAATACATGGAGCAACACAGTGCATTGTATTACACAGAATAAATTATTGACCAGCAACTTTAACCCTTTCACAGCGAGGTCTGATTCTAAACCAACTGAAATATGTCAAATCGTTAACACTGCCCAAAGTAGTATTTAAAAAAAATCATTTTTTAGTTGCTGGACGATAATTATTTTACATCCTCAAAAAACATAGAAAGAAAGAAAAAATAATAAAAGAAAAAGGTAAAGGTTCGATATTTTTAACCAAAATGTTGCTTTTTTTACGCAACATCATGGTGATGATCATCAAATTAATGGTAATACTGGTCAGTTTCCTTTATGATCATATTTTATATGACGTCGAGTGACAGGTTCGAACTAGATATCAAAATCTTCAAGAATTGCCTGTTCTTATTCTACATCGATACGATACCAGTGGACTGACGTATTATGCCAAAGCCTGAATTCCATCAGACAATATCTGGTAAAAGAGATTCATGAATGAATTGTAAATTTTTGTGTAAATCATTCAACCCTAAAGTGGATAAGAGCTGGAAATTGAAAGTGGAATTTCTACTCAACATCGCATTGAACAAAAGAGTTGGCAGGGCGATTTAAAAAGAGAAAACCTGTTTTGCGAGATTAAAAAAAACACGATGTCATGTGGGTCTTTATCAATTATTTTCTTTTTCTGTGTGTTTTCAGTTTCCCACACACCATCAACGAGGAAATCGAATGTCAACAGCACTCGTTGGAGAGCAAAGGCCTGCCCTGCCATCTTGTAACCCGATACTCGTCCTCATATTTCCTGTCTGAGCTTGTTGCTGCTTTTGCTGCTGCTGTTGCTGCTGTTGGTGCTGCTGTAGCTGCTGCTTTTCATTGTGGTGGAGAACACACGATATCGGTGTCACAACTACCGCAATCCTTGTTTGTAGTTGCCAGTAGTTGAATTGGTTGGAAGTACGTGCTGTCAGTGCATCTACCATTGTATCAGTCCGCCTGTGGGGAGATCTACTTTTGAGTCATAAAGACCCATCATATATCAACATGAGTGGCAAAAAAACGGTAAGCATTTAAAAAAATGATTCTCTTCCTTTCACATTATAACATTTCTTACAACGAAATTATTCCAAAGGAAAATAGCGATACTATATTCATCAAAACTTGTTTAGTAACATAAATATCACTGTCCTTGCCTTGCCTTGTCTAAACGTATGACCTTTCACCTTACTATAATATTATAGTAATATATTGTATTATCCATTTAAATAATGGGAGAAGACATCCTTCACACGTTACATCCGTTATCAACGTTCTCCCGGTGTTTGATATCGTATATCGGTATGTTGAGATGTATGTGTGTGTATTTGTCATGTTTATTTTCAGTTGTTCTTACGTTGTAAATTACCTTAAACTTCAATTATAGATGTAAATGAAAAGGCAAGGGATTGTAGCGACGATTTTGTTTTATTGATTTCGTCTCGTAAATAATTGTTGAAAATACTACGGTAGCTCCCTGGGCTCTCGCTGTTGTCTATTATTTTACCATTTACTCTTTCCCCTTTCTCTCTCATTTTCTCGCTCCCTGTAAATTACAATATCTACCTTTCAGTCTTTGTAGGTATCCTCTCTCTCTTTCTCTATCTCTTTCTCTCTCTCTCTGTGTCTTTCTCTCTGTCTCGCTCTTTGTCACTCTCTTTTTGTTATTCTCTCCAAAACCTTACACTTTTCACTCACCCTCTTTCTTCAATAATCTGGCCTAGATTTATTTCTTTTTATTGTCAATGTCGTGTTTTAATGATCTCCTAGTAACATTTTACTGTGTCGCTAGGTTAATTTGACCCGCTTTGTTTCCATGTTAACAGTGAGGCACACGTTCATTAATTCTTGTATAAGTTTCTGATGGCATCTTCAAATTTCTCTCTCTCTCACTGTCTGTCTCACTCTCCATCCCTCCCTCTATCTCACTCTCCATCCCTCCCTCTATCTCTCTCTCTCTCGCTCTCTCTCTCTCTCTCTCTCTCTCTCTCTCTCTGTCTCTCTCTCTCTCTTCCAGACTCTATTTTTCTAATTCTGCTCATTATCCCCCAACCCCGTTTTTTTTTATATCTCCCTCTTTCAAAACATCTTTCTTTCTGCCTATCTGCTCTTTATCCCCCCCCCCCCACACACACACACATTTTCCCTGTCCACCGTGTCCCAAGTCTCATAATCACAGGGCGCACAAGTTCTCTTTCCTAAACCTTTCGTTTTATTCCCTGACAGTATCTTCAAAGCCTTTCAAAAACATCCACTCTTCTCTCTCCACCAATCTATCTCTGTCTCTCACTCTCCCTGTGTCTTTATCTGTCTCTGTGTATCTCCCTGGTTTCTATCTCTCCCCCTTTTCTATTTATCTTTCTCTCTCTCTCTCTCCCTATCTCTCTCCTTCTCTATGTCTCTCTCTCCCTCTCTCATTCTCTCTCTCTCTCTCTCTCTGTCTCTCCTTGTCGCCTATCCGCTCATTTTTTTATGTCTGCCACATCATCATCTCTTTACGACTTTCTTGTTTCATGTCGGTGGTGGACGTGAGAATTGTGCAGAAGAAAACATAGAGTAAATTCTACAAGAACAAATAGCAGTATTGGATTATTTCATTTAAGAAAATTAATTTTTCAAGTTAATGAGGCTTCGACGTTGATGATCGTTTTCATCATTGCATCCTTCTTAACATTGCGTTTTTCCCCGGATGCAATCTTCCTTCGGAACGCATTATTGTCATCACTGATATATTAACCCTTTCACTGCTAAGGCCACCAAAATTATCAAAACCTTGCCTGTTCTTATACCAGATAAATCAGATTTCAGTGAACTGACATATGTCGGATAACCAGGCTTTTGGTATATGTCAGTTCACTGAGATCTGATTTATCTGATATAAGAACACGTACATTTTAAAGATTTTGTATAAAATTCATTTGGGCTTGAATCAGACGTCGCAGTGAAAAGGTTAAAAAAAAAACAACATTTTCATACCATCATCATTTCATAACTTCCACGACTGAAGTCCCTTCACCTAACCAGATGTTCAAGTGTGATTGTTCAGACCTCATATCCAGTTTCAATTGTAATCTTCCTCCCCGCTTCCTCATCTCCCTTCTTATTCTCCTGCACGTCCTCCCTCCCTCTCACCATCGTCAAAATCATATCATCATCCTCATCCTCATCATCCTCCTCCTCCTCCCCATCATCATCATCATCATCATCATCATCCTCCTCCTCCCCATCCTCCTCCTCCTCATCATCATCATTATCATCATCCTCATCATCATCATCATCCTCATCATCATCATCATCATCCTTCTCCTCCTCCTCATCATCATCATCATTACCAACATCAACCTCATCCTCCTAAGCAGCAGCTTTGCCATTATCATTGTTATCATGACCACGATGAAAACCAATATGTGCTGTTAAAAAAATAATCATCATCATTGTCTTTGGTTATCATTATTGTTAACATTATCATCCTCATGTTTTCAATCTGAACCTGTCGTCATTCTTCCCTTTCTCATCTTTCGTGCTTCGAAAGTGCCCCCCAAAAAATCTGCTAGAATCTGTGAATTCTTCACAGCACCCGCCCCAACCCCTCATTTATGTGTGTGTGTGCTTCATTACTCTCTCCTTTTCTCTCAATTTTTACGCTCTCCCTCTCTCTTGATCTCTCTCGCTCTCTTTCTATCTCTCTCATCTCGCTCTCACTCTCATTCACCCCCCTCTCTCTCACACTCATTCACTCCCTCTCTCTCTCACTGTCATTCACTCCCTCTCCTTCACTCTCATGGAATCCTTCTCTCTCATTCTCATTCACTCTCTCTCTCTCTCATTCACTCCCTCTCTCTCTCACTCTTCACTCCCCCTCTCTCCCTCCCTCTCTCTCACTCTCATTAACTCCCCCCCCTCCCCCTCTCTCTCTCACTCTCATTCACTCCTCCCTCTCTCCCTCTCTCTCTCTCACTCTCATTCACTCCCCCTCTCCCCCTCTCTCCCACTCTCATTCAATCCCCCCTTCTCTCCCTCCCTCTCTCCCACTCTCATTCACTCCCCCCTCTCTCCCTCCCTCTTTCTCTCACTCTCTCTCTATCTATCTCTATATCCTCTCCTTTTTTCTCTTCCTCCCACACACACAGCGTCCCTATTTCTGTCTGGACCTACACACTTTGATGTCCGTCTATTTATATACTTATTAGTCTGACGGTTCTTTCCTGTGTACTCCCCAGTTTACATTTCCTCTGCGTAGGGGTTGTTCGTGCAACCATTTATAATCCTTCATGTTTATATTATAGTCCAGACTTTATTATCATTATCAATATTAGGTGACTCTCGCCATTTTATTTTTTACGACGTATCTACTAGAGGCGGAATTTGTTTCCAGGACTATAAAATCCCACAAACAAATTGTAACACGCCAAACAGGCGCTTGTTTTGTCCTATGTGTTTCAATGTTTGCTGTTGGCTGGGGAAAGTAAAAAGTGTGTAGCGCGATGTGCACAGTTCTTGGATATCAGCTCCTCTTGAACTTTAACTTTCACATTTTTTATAAACTATGCCTTTTACCATTTCAATGTACCAAACAGGTAACCAGAACATAACAAACCAACAAAAAAAAAAAACCCACCAAAAACGACCATACAAAACAATAGCATATAAAATTAGAATATGAAAATAAATGATTGGGAAATTAAAACAAACGAAACCTATATAAATATGTTCGTATCAATTTGATCTTTTTACAGGCTTTTATTTCATGTTTTGTGTTTGTTTATGTTATATCGAGTACATATTAACACGGTGATGGTACTATCAAGCAGTTATATGAATTGTATGCTCTTTCATTCTCTCGCTCTCCCTCTCTATCCCCCCTCTCTCTCCCTCTATTTCTCTCTCTCCCTCTCTCTCCCTCTTTTTCAATCACTCTATGGTATCGGGGTATTTGCCTTTTACCCAAATAGAGTCGTCGGTTAGGAATTTTAAGGGCCCGAAAACTGTAAACAATGCTTTTAGTACTCAATCTTTTCCCTGTGTGTGAAAACTGAGGTAAATAATTAGTGTGATGTTTGATTTGTTCGAAGCCAGCATCACCACAGAAGGACATTAACTTGTGTCTAGTCTGTTGACACTCTTGAAATCTTTCGCTCCCGTTCTAGAGTCAGACTCCCTCTAATAATCACACTGTCATTGTTGCCATTTGACTCAGTTCGTTGACACTCACGCCAGTCAATACATGGGGGAGTTCCGTGTTATTCGTGGTCACAGTGTTAGATAGTACCAACGCGCATCACAACTAACACTATGGACAGAAAGAAGACTTGACGGTGTCAATATCTCATTGCGGATCGTCGAAGTTGGCTCTGACAGTAGAGCGTAAGCTTTGGAACCTGTAGGTCGGGGGTTCGAAACCTAGTTAGTCGTAATATACATACGACACGACTTTATGGGGAACATTGCAAATTAGTAATAGTTGGCCCGGTCTTAGTATGCTGCATATGGTGAAAATTTATTGCCCATGCGCCCTCAATTTATTAATCTCCGTCGGACATAACGTAACTTGACCAAGAGAGCTCCAGGCTTTATATGACATGGGCGTGTTGTCAAAAGGCAGTGCGCGGGCAACAACCAAATCCATTTCTCAGTGCGTCAAAAGTAGCCCCACCCCCACCCCACACACACACACAACCAACGGCTTTGTTTACAGGAAATTACATCATAATCCATTAATAGTTAGGCAATCATTGTCTCCCCCCAGGAGCTGATAACGCCCTGGGTGTTAATGTCATCGTCCAATCAATCTGGCCGCCACGATAAGACCCCATATGTCTCTTTATTATTGTAGCCAACGAACCAGGTTCATGGATCAAAAATCGGAACTCGTCAGAATGTATTACTCTTCTATCTATTTATTTATTTATTTATTTATTTATTAATTACATAATATTATTTTTAAGTCAGGGTGACATGATACCTTATTATATTGCACAAGATTTGATACATATTTCTAATGATGTTACAGACGCAATTTGCTCAAATGGTTTAACGTTGAGCTCGGAACGGGTAGGTTATGCGTTCAGATCCCAATGGTTAATGCCTCGGTCTTCTTTTGCATGCTAGCAGCTGTATCGGAAACGCTGTGTATTGTGGACAAAATGCTAAGACAAATACTAGGTGGCAAGGTGGCAGTTTTATCCTTTTCATGGCTAAGTCTGAATCTAACCCAACTGAAATCTACAACATACTTAAAATGTACCTGTTCTTATACCAGATAAATCATATTTCAGTGAACTGACATAATATGCCAAAAGCCTGAAATATGATTTATCTGGTATAAGAAAAGACAAGACTTGAAGATTTTTGGTATCTTGAGCATTGGAAGTGTTATTATGATAGGGTGAGAATGTCAAGCTGCCCCCTCGTTATCTCTGTGTCACGGCACACAAAGTCTCTACAAAGCCTGCTCATGTTCTGACCCGCTTCATCGATAATTTCAGTCCATGCGCTGGAAACCTCCACACGAAATATCCACTCACGCCACAACCCTACCGTTTATCATAGAGATGACAAGCTCCATAGCTCGCGTGGTAGAGCGTCCACTTTGGAACTGGTAGGTAAAGCCTTCGTGTCCCTGCCGTGTCATATCTAAGACGTTAAAATCGGTATGTTAGTAACTGTCTCGGCAGACGATCGGCGATTTGGAAAAAAAGGCTAAGGCTGGTTAGCCAAATATGCCAATATCCTATGACTAGGCGAGATATTTGATTCAACCGTCAGTTCATATCTGTGTGTGGCAGCACGTTTACTTGTTTAAAAATCTCCGTCTTGTAATTAACTGTAATTACATTAAATTGTACGTTCAAAGGGAACATTCAACCAACCATCATAAAAAGAAGCCTCACGTCCAAGCAAAACATTAAACACTTGCTCAAAACGCGGACATGAGTAATGATAAAAAAACCAACTCTACTGCCTTTTTAAATTCGAAGGAAAGCAGCATCGCACGTGGCTAAATAAATAGGCTGAACTTTCTGGATGTAATCCGTAGGTGTTGGGGTCGATACCCCGGTTGTGCCATACCCATGGCGGGATATTTAGATGAAAATATACTTAGATAGCAAGAAATAAAGTCACGTCATTTTTGATAGAAGAACACTTACATTTTCAGGATTTTGTATATTGCAGTTGGGCTTGAATCAGACCTCGCTGTGCACGGGATAAATCTCGGCACTGATACCATGCGTTGTAAACGCCGCGATGTTATCTTTTTCATTTTTTGTTTCTTCTTTATCACCATGATGCTGTTATATATTCGAATAGCACAGCTAGCCCTTTTAGTACTAGTGAATAATCCCAGCAGCTATCATTTGGTTCCAGGCTGATTTATCTCTTGGGGTTTTACGATCGGACCAGATAATTAATATGTAAATCAGTGTAGTATGACCCTTCATGGTGTCCCTAAGTGCCTGAGGGTTCCGGAGAATGCATATTGTATTCACACTCCATAACGAGGGTTGGGCCCTGGGAGATTTGATCGGTGGCACTATTTCTCCACCCCGCGGTCTTTCTTTCTGCTCGGTCTTTCCCTCTCTCTCTCTCTTTCTCCCTCTCTCTCTCTCTCTCTCTCTCTCTCTCTCTCTCTCTCTCTCTTGCTCTCTATCTCTCTCTCTCTCGTCGCCCGGATAGTCGTGGATGATCTCCGGGGAGAGCTAGCCATTGACATATCACAAGCTGCATCATTTGTCATACCCCGGAACTTGCATATACAACACACGCATACGTAGATACACACACATAATACATACATACATACACACACATAATACATACATACTTACACACACAAAAAAACACAGAGAGAGAGAGAGGGAGAGAGAGAGAGAGAGAGAGAGAGTGTGTGTGTGTTTGATGGAATCGATATTGTCATTTTATTTCACTGACTTTTTCTTTTCTTGTAGACTGAAATTTGGTATTTCAATTTAGGTTGAATATAGTGCCTTGAGTATTTTAAAACATTAAAATTCTAGGAAAGAAATCTATCTTTTTTATTATGAAGCTTTTTACACAATGCTTTATTTCATGTAGTGGGAAAGCGATAAACGCCATAGGTTGTGATTTAAATGATGAACGTGGAATGATCCAAGGCCTTCTATATAGCTAGTAATATACAGGCCTTGGCTGATCTCCATAGTGCCACAGCTGAATTTACCTGAGGGTTGGAAACAAAGCTAATGAGATACTATCGGTTTACGAACAAACGACGAGCTTCCAATATTCAATGATATTAACGCTTTCAGAGCAAGGTATGAATCTTTCCCAACTGAAATTATCAAAATCTTGACAATGCTCGTGTTCTTATACCAGATAAATCAGAATTCAGTGAACTGATAAATGTGAAAAGCCTGAATTTTTCTGGTATAAGAAGAGGCAAATCTTGAAGATTTTGGTGTCATTAGCCGTGAAAAGGGTTAAAATCTCGAGCAAACCACAATGCCCATTACCCATTACACGCATGCTTCAATACCAAAACGGCACAGCCCCGGATATGGAAGTCAATTCAATACCAGCAGTGATTCGGTTTTCATTTGGCAAGAAATTGTATTCCTTCTTCTGCCTTATTAATTAATTCATTATATATTATATTGGTTGTGATTGGCATAATATTCAAACTCGGATAGGAAGGTGGGATGGGGGGGGGGGTAATCTGTTATTGATCCAGTGCGGACTATCCAGGGGGTTGCAAGATTATCCCTAGCCGTTTCATGTCACGGAAACCAGGTCAAGCCTTGGGTGTATGTTTCCGATATTTCTAAATAACTTACATGATCATAACTGTTTTATCTATCTGTTGCCCATTTCATAGAGTTGTATCTATGGCAGCAACAAAAGCTCTCCATTTCGCCTTGTTCTGCCAGAGAACCCAATGTCTGTCGAAGCCCCTTTATATCCTTATTCTTAGTCCTCCCCCATGTCATTCTTGGAATTCTCTTTTTTTTCGACGCCCATCCAGCGGAGTCCAGATATAAAATCGAAGTCTTCTTCTTCTCCTATTGGCATGGTCAATCCTCATTCACCTACTGTTTGCAATGGTGTGACCAATAGCTTCATCTGCTCTCCAAAGTTCTTAATTCGCATTCTTCCCTGATGTACCCGATGCTAATGCCTCACTGAGTCACATGGTGGCGTTCACTACTGTGATTGTAGATAAGTTCTTCAATGACCTGTACGACATCCCTGCTATAAAGGAAACAGTAAATATCAGGTTCGAGTTTTGAGCTGGTCAAGTCCCTCCATTAATCAAACCACGAGAATCTTACGCCAAATGGCGTGCAGCCCCCTGCCTTGTCCCCATTAGAATGACAAGGACACACACACACACACACACACACACACACACACACACACACACATACACACCACACTGTAGACGCAACGCAACAATTTCATACAAACATCCCTTTGTTTTCAGACACCCTTCTTTATTTCCAAACCCACCCCCGTGTTTTACTCATGAATTTTTGTCAGTGATGGCAGCGAGTATTCTGTCGTGGTTTTCCGGATTTTGGCCATGGCGAATTGTGAATGCGTGTTGTAACTAATGGCAGGGCACTATGAGTATTTATCATATGATGTAACACCAATCCCATAACCACGGTTGGTATGAAGTTCTTCCTTTGACCCTGGGCCTTGTTATGACAGTATCGTGGTCGCCAGTCGACTCGATTGGACTATTGATCGCAAGAATGTACAAATCTTGTCTGTTGGTTGAGGAGACACGAGACAGAAGGTGATTGCTACGCCTGGAAATCAGACTTTAGATTAGCAGCCGTGTATTTGCATCGATGTCGTTGGTAAGGCAAGGATTCGTGGAAATTAAGGACAGCCTTTGTCTCTCATTGTGAGCCTGCGTTCCGTGCTGAGACTAATTGCAATTTCTGTTGTCTGTCCTTTTTTTACTTAAAGATATCGGGTAGAGTTTGGGTGATGACAACAATAGAGTGTGTGTGTGTGTGTATGTGTGTGTGTGTGTGTGAGAGAGAGAGAGAGAGAGAGAGAGAGACAGAGAGAGAGACAGACAGGCAGACACAGGGAAAAAGAGATGGATGGATGGGCGGACAAGACCGAGTAAGGGTAATGATATGTTTTAAGTATGCATTAATAGTGGAAGTTATGGCAACAGTAGTGGTAGTAGTAGCCACCAGTAGTAGTAGTAGGAGCAAAGTAGTGGTAGTAGTAAGTTAGTAAGTTAGTAGTATTAGCAGTAAGTTAGTAGTAGTAGTAATAGTAGCAGTAGTAGTAGTGGTAGTAGTAGTAATAGTAGCAGTAATAGTAGTAGTAATAGAAGAAGTAGTAGCAGGAGCAAAGTAGTAATAGTAGTAGTAGTAGTGGTAGTAGTAGTAGTAATAGTAGTAGTATCAGTAGCAGGAGCAAAGTAGTATTAGTACTAGTAGCTATACATGGGGAGAGTTACAAGTATTGCTGGCTATTAAATGACAGGGATATGAAAGTATGGTTGTATTTATCCTCTCGGGCTGCGCATTGCTAGTTCGGCAAATCTTAACTCTTTCCGTGCTTAAGCTGTTTCTCTACAAAGTAGAGATATCAAAATCTTGAAGACTTTTTTGCATATGCCAGTCTACTCAAATCTTATCGATCTAGTACAAGAAAACTTTAAACTTATGATATTGTGTACATTCTGTTTGGTCCGAATCGGACTTCACTGTTAAAGGGTTAACCCTTTCACTGCTAAGGACACCTATATCTTTAAGACTTGCCAGTTCTTATACCAAATAAATCAGATTTCAGTGAACTGACATATTCAGGCTTGAAATTCAGCCTTTTGGCATATGTCTGTTAACTAAAATTTGATTTATCTGGTATAAGAACACGTACATTTTGAAGATTGTGCCTTTTTCAGTTAAGTTTGAGTCAGACCTAGCCGTGAAAGGGTTAAGAGTTGATTCGTCATTGGAAATTAATCGTAATGACACTATTCTAATTTATTATTCTATTGCACGGGACCTAAACACGCTGGCGTGAGGGAAATTTTGATCACTACTTTAATTGTTTAATTAGGCGGCGTCGTTATTGGTTGGCTTTGGTTTTTCCCAGCTTAACGTGCTTTTAAACACATTTAATGCCATATTAAAGGCAGAACATTCCTAGACAAATCGATGTGCTGCCACACAGAGATAAATAGAGGGTTTACTCGAATATCTCCGAGTCACCGGGTGGACCTTCTTAGCACTATCATGCCAAACGACTGAGGAGAAAGCTGCTTTAATGCCACTTTTAACGTCTTAACCCTTTCACTGCTAAAGACATTAAAGTCTTCAAGATTTGCCAGTTCTTTTACCAGATACATCAGATTTCAGTGAACGGACCTGAAATTCAGGCGTTTGTCATATGTTAGTTCATTGAAATCTGATTTATTTGGTATAAGAACACGTACATTTTCAAGATTTTGCATATTTCAGTTGGGTTAGAATCATACCTCGCTGTGAAAGGGTTAACTGTGACGCAGTGGCCGGGATGACGGACTCGAACCCCGACTTAACAGTTTAGAGGCGGACACTCGACCTTTTTTATTCATCAAGCCTTCACCACGCCCGCCCTTTCCCAACAATCATTAAATCTTGACTTCATCTCGACAGAGCAGCAAATTATCAATGGCAGTAGAGCCATGCTGTATATTCATAAAATAATAATAAAACATAACAATGAACGCCTAAACCACAACAAAGACAAACGATAACGTTCGTGATCAGCTTGATAAAAAGGGAGGGAATAAGCATAGTACTGAAGGCCATAAGGTACTTACCCCGATAATCGTGTAATGGAAGGATGATAATGGCTCTAAGCTGGTTATCATAATATCTATCCGTGGACGTATTCGTATGTTGTGGTGGTGTTACGTCATTGAGGAGGCGTGGTGGCCTAACTGGTAGCTACGCAGCACAGAACCCGGGGGCTCCGGGTTCGATTCCTACCAGGGACACTTCGGTTTTTTCTTGGGCAAGAAAATTTACTCCAATTGCCTCACCACAACCAGGTGTAAATTGGGTACCAATCCACAATTTTGGTTGGGGAAAGTAGTCTGTGGTAGACCAACGTCTTATCCAGGGGATGACAACCACTGTCATTTGTCCGCTTCATGCTACAAAAACCGGGATAAGCTCCAGGCCCATGGGCACTAAGGCTCTAAGGGGTAACTAGTACGTCAGTGGCTAAAATTATAAAACACCATGCCTGGAATACTAGCGAAGCGAGGGGTAGTGGGAGGTGTGAGTGTGGAAGCAAAGGGTGGGGGGGGGGGGGTTAAGGCAGATGGGCAAAGACGATTGGAAAGAAGGGAAGAAGAGGGAGGGGGTTGGGGCTAAGAGGGGGTCCGGAA
>JAUEKZ010236664.1:0-35284 GCA_031471865.1 Melibe leonina
GCTTGCTAGGGAGCACTGGAAAAAGTAAGATGACAGGTAAAGCAAAAGAGAAGATACAGAAGAAGCGACCACCAGAGCCGCCCGCAAAAATGTCTTTTATCAAAGAGGAGTGCATTCAACTACAAAGTGACCCCCTGGCAAATGGAGCAAAGTATAGTGAGTGTTTGAAAGGTGTTTCAGATTGTCAGATTTTTTAGTAAAGTAGGTTGTGTTAAAATTCTAGGCTGATGGTGCAATGAGACGTAATTACATTATGCAACTCATAAATGCTAGAGATAAGTTGTTAGTGGATGGTAGAAGTAGATGACAGTGTAGGTCTAGTGAGATTTTTTATTTTTTACAGATCAATTCCACAGCCAAAAGCTGGTGGTGGGTGAGAATGGTAGTACCTATAATGGGTAGACAATATAATGAGGTTTGAGTATAGGCTGACAACAAAAAAACATATAATTCATATTCTACATAAAGAAATTTAGTACAGAGCAACTTCCGGATAACGACCTCTCTGAATAGCGACATTCTCTGGATAACGACATAGGCCTCTGGTCCCGATTGTTTTGCTATATAACATTAGTAATAAAAGCCTCTAAATAGCGACAGACATTCTCTGGATAACGACATCGAGGTTGCATCAACATCGTCTACTGACTGTCTGCCATCTTAGTAGATGTGCGGTTGTGACAGACGCGTCGCGTACAGTGATAGTAATAAAATTATACATCAAAACATTGCTTTCATTACAAGTTACAAGAAGAAATAATATCCTTAAAACAATCAAAATTGCACTTTTCACTCATGCATTCTCAGCCATCATACTTTTTTCATACATATCCTTTAATATCTGAATGCTACTGGCATACTGCATTTCATTCATCTGACTTGCCTCGTGCCACCTGGAGATTTGGGAGGGCAGGGGGGAGACTATGTTAGAAATGGAGAACAACTGAAGTCTTCAAGTACAAGATTGGATATAAATCTCACACGATTTCTTTAAGACTTTGGTTATTTTAACTTGAGGTTGAAAGATATAACAATTTTGTACTTGTGTTGACACTTAACTCTCAAATTCTACAGCATGTTTCAAACTCTAAGAAAATTTTACCAGGTAATAACCATCATGAAAATTATACCTTTACGATACCTTAGATATATAAATTTTTAGATAAAAGAAATGTCAACCCAAGAGTTTTGAAAAAGTGTTTTTGATAATGAATAACAGAAAGAGATCAAAGAGAAACTATTTGAGAATATACATGAAAAATCTTTATAGAAATTAAAAACTAAAAATTTAATCCTTGTTTCACTTCAAAATATAACAAAGAACTGTAATTATACTTGAGAAAAAACACAATGAGATCAAAACCATCAATATGCTCTTATTACCTCTGCCTTATCTGCTTCCATCGCGCCATATGATCAAGCAACAATGACTCTGCAGGTGGTGCTAATTTGGGATCCTGAAAGCAAAAACGATAATTTTTTAATTCACATTTCAACTACTTCTTCCCCAGCTTGGTGCAAATCATCAAGGGTCACTGTATTTGAGTGAGGCCATTCCTCCATTATAGCTCTCTATCCATTGTGTTCTCTTCCTCTAGACTCCAGTCTTATTGCTCTCTCATACTGCTCCTGATCCAATTCACCACATAGTCTTTGGTCTCCATAGCCTTCTTATTCTTATGCCTAGCCACACCAGCACTTTCAAAAACAATCTTCGTCTCTCCTCTTCATAACATGCCTAAACCACCTGAGTCTTTAGCGTAGTGCTATCAAGGTTTTTTATATCTCAACAATTACTTACATTACCTTTCCTTATCAATCTTTTAGTACACAAAAGCAGTATCTTGGTAACAACTATGTCCCTTTCAAACGTTTTGGTCGAGGGCATGTTTTTAACCTGTACATCATTGCAGGTCTTAACACTGTCATGTACATTTTACTTTTTATGTAGTTAGCTACTTTGCCTATTGCCGTTTTCCAACTGTTCCATCCCGCCCAAGTTCTCCTTTTCACCTTTGACTGAGAGCCTCAATAGATACTGAAATTCATCTGTTTTTGACACAGGCTCTTCCTGCAGCAAAATGAGTAGTCGTGAATCTTGCTGGCTCACACTCATATTCTGTTTTTGACCTGGTGACTCTCTTTCCTGGCTTTTCGAGAAATATCATGTTCTAGGAGATTTCTTCCCATTACTTGATCAACAAAAACAGCACACAGAAAATGGCTTCATGCTGAACCTCATGTAATCCTACTTTTACTTTGAAGTACTAATGTTGCAGCTTCCGTTCATATTTCATCATACATGTCTTAGATCAGGGAAACGTATACTTCTCTCTTAGATAAAGCCACACTTCCAAATTTTAACAAGCTCTTAACATTAAGTGTTGCAATAGCAACTTATGATGTTTAATCTCCCTCCCTCTTGCATCCCCATTTTTGCTGGCAGTAGCATAATATCTGCAGCTGCCATGGTGACTAACAATGACAATCGTTGATCCTGGCCTTGACCAATCTAGCATGGGCAGTGTTGTATTTCCAGATGCCAATTCATTCCTTTTAACTGGGCTTGAGACTAGCCCCAACTGTTACTTTACGCCAAAGGTTTACACAACTAAATATTACTTATTGATTATGTTAGTAAAGATAATTTCATTTGGATGGTCTAAAAACAGGGGCCCACAGATAAAAAAAATGTTAATTATATTTGTAAATAATATGAACATGTAGGAAGAGAAAAATCAAAACTCTATTCAAGAAGAAAATGGTTAGGTACTGCCATAACAGCAAACAAAAACCACCACTTATGCCCTAACACAAATCCTATAAAGCAAGAGAACACTAAAATGAGACATTTTGTCAAACATACAAAAGACTAGCACAGAGGAAGAGTTCTTTTGAGAAATATTAACATTGTATAGGGCCTAAAAATAATATTAATACTAACTAAATGAATGTCCAGTGTTCCATGAAGCTGAGGCACAGGTTCGGGTATTCTCAAATCGTACAGACATCCATCTTCTGATTTGATAGGAGGAGGCAGTTCCCATATGTACGAGTCTTTTATCTGAAAAATGTGTAAATCAAACACATTTCAACTATCAAAAAAACTATGTATAATTCTTATTTAAATTTAATTTTGTGGTCGATAAATTATTAGGTTTCTTAAAGTGTTATTTGATGGAGTGTATCTTTAAAGGCTTCAATGTTATTCATGAGCTTTTCAGCTGTAGGTAAGCTTTCCACAACCTGATTACTAGGAAAGAATGAAGATAACTATAAATATTAGATCAAGGTAAATGAAACATCTCATCGCCTGATTGCATAGTTTGTCTCTGACTCGAACTCGTTGGTATTGGCAAATTCAGAATGCTATAAAGCTGTTTAGCCAATCCTAAAAAGTCTTTGCTCTCTCCTCTTGGATTGGCAACCATTTTGAGCTCTTTATATCAAACCTGTAATAAAGGAGTTATAATAATTTACATATCAAGTAGGTAATGAAGGAGTTAAATTTAGGTACATTTGAAGAGGCATTCTTTTGTACTTAATCATTTTTTTTCTATTTGAGTTTTATGGCGTGGGTCCCAAACAGAGCAACCATAATCCATTATATGTTTTACAAATGTTTTAAAGCATTTTTCTTGGATAAATTTTTGAAATTGGATGCGTTACGTTTAGGAAAACCAAGAATGTTATTTGCCTTTTTACACACTGCATTTACTCTGCTCTTTCCATTGCAGCTTGCAGTCTTCATTACTCCTAAATATTTTGCATGTTTCGTTTCCATTACCATTTTGTCATGAATGAAGTATTTTGCTTGTATTGGGTTTAATTTGATACTTATTTTTAGCAGCTTGTAACAAATAGATCTGATACTAAACGCCTACATAGAGAGGAATCTATCTTAACCCATATGCTGCAGGGTCAAGCGGTCACAGAAACAGTGAGCTTAACAGTTGTCAGAGCAAATTCTGGCCTGGCCGTGAGAGGTTGCCTGCGGTCAAGAAAACGTTTAGCTGTAATTTGTTTTGATAAGAAATGGCACGTCCCTGTGTGTTTCTTTTTGTTATATTCACATACAGATGCTTTTCTTTTTCTCACCATGCTCCAAGTGTCTTTTGCCCACAGCAATATTTTTTAGATAAATACACTAGCTTTATATAAGACACAATCATCTTATTGTGTTGAAGGTTAGCTACATCAATCTTTGTTTAACATTAACATAGTATGTAAAAGATCTAAATCAACTGCTATTCTATCAAAACTAATGCTAAAAAATCAGACGAGTTCGCAGAGCAAACAAAAACTGATATTGATGCTAACAATCATTGAGTTAAATTCCTTTATAAAAAATATGCAATATAGAAGGATTGAAACACTTTTGATACTTTAAATTCTCAAATGCATTCTTCAGCTTTGTATTACAAAGCAAAATGCAGTGCACCAAAGAGGATTTTCTTCTTACCTTAATGTGATTTAACTACTATTCTTTTTCTTCTTCTTCTTCTTCTTCCAATTAACTGACTGACTCGCTTACTGCCAGTGCACATTTCAACGTGGTAGATTACAGACCTCAATTCCATGAACAGATGACCATGGAAATATTTCATATTTAATGCACCTTGAGCTGTTCTCATTGAAAAGGCACACTATAAATAAACTTTTATTATTATTATCAAACCTAGACATGTTTATCAAGCTAACCTCATCAACAGGGGCTGGTTTCACAGGCGTACTTGAGGAGCCATTTCCAAGGGTACCAAGACTCTTATCATGAGGCTTGTTCTGAATCCATGCCCTACATACAGGATACAGTGGCGTATTTTCCGGAAAAAGGGCAAGGTCGACACTGCGATCAAACAGCTTCATAATGACAGTATCTAGAGATGGAATACATACAAATAATATCATGATCTAGGGTACAACTTCAGGATATCAAACAATAACAATAAAATGTGCTAAAGAAAATATTTCTATAGAAATACAATATACCTGCAGAAAGGGTTTGACATGACAAAATCATTTTTTCCCAAACAATGATAGATTTCATGACTCGATAGGAATGCAAAATTATTATTTTTTAAATATCTGCTAAAAAGGGAAAATTCATGTAATTCATTGCAGAATAAGTAAACAAATAAACCAATATTTAAAACATCCTGATGCAATCGCACTTGATCATGAAATTACAATTACATCACAATGTATCATCAATAGATTTTGACAGATTTAAAATATCATAACATTTATGAATACTCAAGGGTAATATTTACGTTCATCTACATTCTCTCCATCACTTGAATCTGCTCTCCTTTTTCTCTTTCTGCCTGACTTAACAGCAGATTTTTTTGGTGACGCTGCAACCTTACTGAGAATGATAAAATATTGAATAAGATGAATAAAAAGGTTCTTGAACAAATTTTTTTTACTCTAAATTATCTTAAATAAAAATTGCAAATAATCAGCAATCTAGAAGTATTGTCAACACATAAACTCATTTCTCAATATAGTTTGATAGTCGTTTGTTTTCAACCCATGCAGAGTCAGGACCAAGCTCTATGTTTCTATAGAGACTGGAACATGTCATATGTTTCAGAGATTCTGCAGCCAAACAAAACAAACCAATCAGAGCCATGAAAAAATCTCGTGATCAAGAGAAAAGCAAATAGATGATCAGCCTATTGTACTGAAGTCTTTGATAGTAGCAATAGGACATTTTAGGTCTTCCTTCTCTGAATTTGCCATACATTTCCTATTGCCTCTGTATAAGCTTGTCATGAATATTCTATGAGAGGCTTTTATGCTAGATGAAATGTTTGGTCTCAAATGTCTCAAATCTATGCAGAGCTTACAAAATAATTTTTTTGACTGTTTATCGATAGTCAAAATTCAGTCTGAAAATTTATTAATGATTAATTCTTTAAGCGTGCTCCTATAATAATGCGATTTATTATCCATGATTTAACAATCAGTTTTTTGGCAAGTCTCCATTCTCCATTTACATAATAAATGTGCGAAATTGGACACAAGTCACATTCCAAGACGAATTAGTCTCCTTGAGATATATCTGAGAAAAGGAGTCACAGATAATAAAAATGAGCTAACCTTAAACTTAAATATAAAATTTTCATGCCATTTATTAATTAAACTACATCAATTCAACTTCTCCTAAAAGATCTTGCTTTGACCTGATTCCAAAATTACCCACTCATTCCAAGCCAAAGATGTAAAAGGAAATGCCATAAAACCATTTAAGTTAAAATCTACATATTCACCTGTATGAAGGCTCTTGAGAGTATGTAGTCACATCAATTTCATCTGCAGGCCTAATGAAGAATTATATTGATTTACAAATTTAAAACAAAGAAATGAACATACAATTCTAAGGAAATTGCTCTACAAGAGAACTTGATTGCACAAAACAATACAACATTTATATGAAATTGCATTTACAAACAAGCCAACCATTTTTTACTTCATACCACTACATTTTGGCATATTTGTGACCATACTGAAAAAGCTTTTATCTTGTGTTAACAAGTTATAAATGACAATCACCATATTCAACAAAACTCTCCAGACTGTTAAATTTACACTATAACTTGAAGTACCCCACCCCACCTCTTTGCCTGTTGCAATTACAATTACAAAGGCTGTAATATTCACACTTTGAACTTTTTTACTACTTGACGATTAAAAAGAAGCAACATTATAAACTACAAATTTAATATAGACGTCTAAGTTTGGCATTGATGACTTAAAATCCAATCTAATTTCCTAAAAACAAAACCACTTACCCATGATCTTCTTTCTTCTCAACCAAGTGTTGAAGTGTTTCATCTAATCGATTTCTTGCAGAGGTTACCTCTACTGTAAACAGAAAATAAATTGTTCTAATTAATATCCAGAGAACATACTAAAATACAGTCCAATCAATCAAACTAAGCACTTTTTCTTAATCATATTGGTCCAACTGCTCTCACAACCTTTTGTTGTCAAAGATACACTTGAGTTTAAAATTACATCATACAGAAACAGGAATAGAGTGGAGACAATATAACAGGCCTAGGAATAAAGGGTGTTTTTTCTTTCTCTTTATCTTTAATAAAATACATCCAACATATGAGCCTGTAGGACATTGTTGAGTATGGGTGCCAGTGGTCAGCATATACCATTTAGGAAATCTGGCTGGCAAAATTTTGCCAATCATGAAAATTTCCTCTTTTTTTTTCGCTTTTTAAAAAAGTGACATGAAAGAATAGTGTAAAGTCAATAGCCGAAGTGTGTGCTGCTTTCTCAACATGTGACCCTTCTGGAAAATTTATAACCTGTCAACCATTTCCCCTGTTTTACCATCCATCAGAAATACTAAAGAGCACTTTATTATTGTAAAGGCTGAGGCTACAAACACGTGTTTCTAGACTCACAGGCTAGAAGCGCTTACCACAACTTAAAAGCACATATATTTATACTTTTCTAGACGGGTTATAGTCTATTGTTTATGTTGTTTGTTGTGTGGGAGAACAACCTGTTTCAGTTCATTTCCCGAAAAATATGAGAATGCACGTTAGGGGATTATATGACGTCAAGCTATTAAAAGCGCGATTTTCATTGGCTGTTACAAAATAGTGGCACTAATTCTAGTTTTTCGGCATATTCGCATGTGCTTCATTTACGTAGTTTTTTTCTCTGATTTGAGTTTGAAAGAAGTATCTTTTAAAAAGAATTAATGTTTGTAGCCTCCAAATATCATTTTTCTTTCGATAAAAGGAGAAAATTGAAACGAAAATCTGAGTGTCAGCTGAAAAGTCTATTTTACCTCTGACGAACAATAGACTCGTCAGTAGTCTCGATCAACATCGTAGACTTCAAAATCACCATTTTTACAGCTTGAACAACACAATATACCAACCTCAGTCCTTTCCAATTGTATTTTTTAATTCCAAATGCATAAATATCTACATTCTAGCGAGTTCCCGGTTTCAGAATCATAGCTTTGTTACGAAATATTAGACCTATATATCTATGCCTATCCACTAGACCACCTGGGAACTGTGTCAGTGGCCTATACAATAAGCTAATGAAACAAAGAATGGCAAGTTGGGGATGGCGTCCCTGGATAAGTTCTTGTTGCCTGTGGGTCTAGCAACACTTGAAGTGTTTGTAGCCACTTAGTATTGTAAATAAAGCATTAAAAGCTGTCGAGTTGAGGGGCCCTTATTAGGCCTGTCAAATCGGGGAACATCAAGACTATATTTTTAAACACTGGTAGTCTAGACTAAGGTGATCCGGTTGAAAAAGCTCAAGATATGAGTATCTCCTGCTGTCTACCAAGCGATGTCTGCCGTGGCATGGTGGCGGGTCCTGGGTTCGATCCCTGCCCAGGTAAATTTTATGTTTCTCTGCTTTTTTTAATTTCTTTGTCTTTATCTCGTTTCTGCACTGAATGAATATTATTTCAAGTTTACTCATATCTTGTGATTTCCAGTGCTTGCTCCCCACCTTACTAGATTTAGACCCTATATAGATATGAAAAAGCTACGTCGATAGCCCATCTTCTTCGACTTGGATTTGGAGAGAAATCAGAAATTCTTGACCACGATCTAATCTAGAGTAAAATCTCCTTGATGGAACCTTGGACATGATATGATAGATTAGAAAACTTATTTTAACAACAGTGTCTTCAAACCTTGTCTGCCTTTGGACATCTTGAAGAATTTCCTGATTACCGAACGCAAAACATAATAGCCGCCATTGATGTTGTGATTGTGACGTACAATGGCGAGAAAACGATATTGTCATCATTTGAGTTAAAGAAATCTAAATAGCTATTTTACCATTTGGTTATCTTGGACGAGGCAGGGGAGTATCTATCTAATCGTATCTTATCTTTAGTAGACGGTGGATGAAAGACTGAGGTATAATTATATTCAAATCATATAGAGATATAGATAAGGAAGTGGATGAATGGCCGCGTTGGTTAAAACTAACGTTAAAGTGGAGGCTTATATAGCGCTGATATCCACGAGTGCTCAGCGCACTTTACGCTTTTTTACTTTCCCCAGCCAACAGCAAACATTGAAACACATAGGACAAGACAAGTGCCGGTTAAGCGTGTTACAATTTGTTTGCAGGACAAAGACACTGCTGTATGGAGGGTCAGGTACCCATTTTACTGCTGGGTCCACAGTGGGATTTACTGGTCCCGGAAAAAGATTCTGCCTCTGATGGGGATTGAACCCTGGACCTTCAGCGCAACAGTCTGATGCCCTACCAACTGAGCTATTGTTGGTGACACCTATTACCAAATCACAATAAGGGTATAAAACAAACCCACACACAAGCTCATCAATACCTGCATACCGATACTACACACAAAGTAAAGGGCAAACACAATGATCAATAAAGCATCACAGATAAACACACACACACACACAAAGATTAACATACACAAGCGTGCACTCTTGCAGTCACGAAGAGATTTTAAGTACATAGTTGACAAGCTTACATTCACACAGCGCTCAAATAATGTAGTAGTGTTGCAGCATTTCCTGCCTTGTATCGTCTTTGTGAGGATTTTTTTTATCATGCACTCTTTTTTAAACCAAACACAGAGCTCAAGCATCAGTGTCATTTGCTCAATTGGTAGAGTGTCCGCCTTGAGACCAAACGCTGATCACTTCATACCTAAGATGTTCATTTGGAATGTTACTAGCTCGTCGTAACAGGAACAGTGCTAAGACTGGTTTCCTCTGTGTCAGTGTACTGTGACTGGGTGAGATGTATAAGTGAGTCCTTTGTTTATCTCTGAGTGGCAGCATGACGACTTATCTAATCAGCTCCACCTTGAAATGATCTACATTGTGATTGTGTATTTAAGGGTGTTAAGAAAGTAACAATCAACCAACCAAGAACTGCACCCCAACCTGGCATGACATGGTGTTACAGGATAGGTATCCGTGATAATATGACCAGAGCTTTAAAAGATAATTTACTTTGGAACAGGTGTAAGTTCCCCTATAAAATGATAGACTAAGTGATTAAAATCAAATTGACACAAGAGAGGACACTTGTTACGAAGACATTGCCTCTCTGGGGATAAATAAAAATGTATTCAACTGATCCCGCTTGTGTATGTTAATCTGTGTGCGTTTGTGTGTGTGTTTGTGTGTATGTGTGTGTTTGTGTGTGTGTGTATGTGTGTTTGTGTGTGTGTATGCATTTATTTGTGATGCTTTGATCATTTTGTTTGGCCCTCACCATGTGTGTATTTCTGTATGTGAATCAACTTTCAACTGATATCCTTCTGTCAAAGTCACCAAGATGTTTGACCATTTCCTAATTGACTTTAGATTGGTTAAGTCTTTTATTCAAACTTAGGATACATATTCAGACACCACATTTCATCATTCAGATTAAATATAATATTGTTTGCAGATTTTTCATTCGTTCATTTCTGATAGCAAAAACATTTCTAGCAAACAAAAATGGTCCTGCACAAAGATAACAGTATTGGCAATACATGTGTTTAAAGGAAAGCGCAAAAACTAAATATCCAAAAGCAAAATGTTTTAAGATATTATCTAATGTTGAACCAACAATGCACATTTTAACTCAATGATGAAAAACATATTTCTTTCTCTTTAGCTTTATTAATTCTCAGCACTTTTCATAGCAAATATGCAGTTAAATAAAACCTACAGTTGATTGTTTGCTACTAATTTCCAAACATGAATCAATATTAAAAAATTGATTACTTCTCTAAATTGCCAACAATTACACTAGTAGCTACCTGTGGGATAAATAGATTTTGCATGTTATAACTATGTAAGACCTGTTAGAACATTTAAAAATGTGGGAGAGCATCTAGTTTTAATTTCTCTACAGTGCAGTGTGGTGACTACCTTCCTTGATCACCCTCAATTCAGATATTCTGGTTCTCAACATTTGAAAAACCCTTGGAAATTTTTGTAGGTGTGTCTGCATGTCTCTACCTGTATCTATTTGTATAAACTTGGAATCACATACAGTAATATGAAATATTAGCAAATACCCAATCAAGATGAGCCAAGTATGGCAGTGCACATTATGTTGCGTACTTCTGTACATTAGTCATTGTGCATTGAAGATGAATGTTGTTTGTTGTTGCCTGTTGTCAGTTACAATAAATCTCCAAACTCCTTAATACTTTTGTACATCTTATAGTTTACATTTTCAAACATTAACTACAACATAATCAAAGGAGTGAAATTTGTACATAGAGGATATTTGCCTGAGTGTCTTTTGATATTGTTTTTATTGCACAAGTTTTGATCAAATTTGTATTGATGTGAGTGTTAATGAGCATCAGCATCAATGCAATTATTTTATCAAAACAAGGGAAGTGAGAATAATATCCAAAGACACAAGTGCTGTATCCCACTCCTAATGAATTTAAATACATACAAGATAAAGTGAGCAATTTTAGTCAGACAATACAAAGATTTCATTATTCTTAAACTACCCTACTTATCAATAGATTGAATGATGAATAGCTTTCAATTTTGTGACATCCAATTTCTAAAGACATAATTTCAAATGATAATTCATGAATACAAAACTAAGTCAAATATTGATGTTTGATATTTGAGATAGAACAAAAGATTTATTTTTTTTCAAAAAGAAAGCTAAAGACTCCCCCATTCATAATTAATCAACATTCTGGGTCATCATGACATCGGCTTATAATGGACGGGTTGCATTTGACTATTGAACTGATCTAGACATAGGACTCATAACATAGTTTTAGGGACTTTTTATTCATAATTCAAATGTGAAATACCAGATTTTAACATTACACCCCTTGGACATATTTACATATTTTTAATAAATCATTTTCCATTCAATTTTGCTTCTTTTGAAAGAATTACATGAAGCTGCTAAAACTTCAGGTTCTTAAAAAAATTGAGCAGGACCATTTAGTTTCAATATTTTTTTTCATGCTGTGCCAGAATTCTTTTTGTAGCTGTGGGACTTGGAATGACATTTCTTAAAAAAAAAAAAAAAAATAGTTATATGCAACACATCCACATATACAACCTTCTGATGAACTTTCTAGAGAATAAATCAGAAAGAGTGGTTGAGCATGAAATTTTTAGATTAAGAAGAACACTGAGCTGCAACATTATAGACAAAGAAGAGTTACTCAAATAATAAATTCAGTTATAAACAATTTTCTATTTACAGAAGTAAAATATTTCCATTAACAAGCAATTCATAGTCATAGCCATATTAGCTAGATATAAAAAGTAAAAATGATCAATTGCAAAGGCAACACCTCTGTTTTCTAGAGGTAATGTCAATGAAGTCTGGGTCAAAATGTTGTTACAAAGTCTCTTCTAGAGCTATTTTAAGTAGATTTTGAAATAAAACCATTTTTAAAAAATAGAAAACTTTCTTCAAAAACAGCCTATTGAATTTACAAGGCAACAGATAAATAATTTCAATTTAATATGTGAACCAATAAAATACTCATGATTTGAAAGAAATTCATTTGATTTAAACACAATGTGTTCAAGAAGTAGCTCATGATGTTTGTTGATAAGTTTTAGAAACATAAAATTTGGTACTGAGGTAATATATGACGGTTTATTTTTGCAGAGACAGAGAGATAAGCATAAAAATTGGTATGATGATATTAGGTAAAAGGTTTTCTCTATTGTTTTGAAACAAAAGACTAGATTTCATCCTCAATGTAAATAAATGCAATACAACTAGGGAAACAAAGAATATGCTAAAAGCGGACTATAACATTGATTAGCAAAAATAACATTTATTTTAGATATACTCAAAGATATAAGTAAATTTTCCCTGGTTGAAAGATTCAAAGAAAGGAACAATTCAAATCTGAAAAAAGAAGGTAAGCAGCAATTTAGGATAAACCATTAAAAGTACTTATGATGCTAGATAATATTTACAGGGGACTTTACAAATATGTCAATGTAGCTTGTGCTGATTTAAAGCAGTTCATTTATATGTGTATGTGTGTGATCAAATCTATTTATCATCATTAATTCTCACTTGAACTTGTATACCTTTTAATTCTGTCAAACATGATTACTCGCAAACAAAATAGCCACAAAAATTGATATTTTAATTCACATCATTTAAATTAAATCATTTTTTATAAAACTTGAAATTTCATGATCAAGCACAAAATCACTTAAAGAAAGACTGTTTGTTGCATAGGTGGTAGGTACAGCGATCTTAATCTAGCGGTCCAAGCTGAACTCCAGATGAAGAAAATGAGGTTTGACTGTCAACAGCTTGAGAGATTTTCTTTTGAAGTCTGTTGGCTTCTTGTATCTGATTGTTAAAAAAAAGATTTCTTAACACTCCATCAGGACATTGAAATCTAAGTTAACTTTCCTTCAAATGTTTCCTAGGGACTTGTTTCCTGTTAAATGATGTATCCCTGTACGTAACATTGCAAAATAATTTCCCCGTTGAGGCATGAATAAAGATCTTATCCTATCTTTCATAGGTTTGCCTTCAATAGTTATGAAGTAATTACTTTTTAAAGTAAGATTACCCATTTATCATAATTCCTCCAAGACCATAAAGCACCTCAATCTTAGCTACAGTATGACTCTAAAGCTTTAGCGAATTAAAGGTTTAATATCAATTTAGAAAAATAGGAATACAGTGGAACACAGATATATCAAACTGCACCTGTCAAATGCAAAAAGCTTGTTGTATTCTTAGTCTGTTAAATCTGTCTACTATCTTATTGAAATAATGAGGCAAAAAAGAAATTGAGGCACAAAAATATGTACAATATATCCATAAGTTTGTTGCAAGCGTGATTATAATAAGAGTACTCTACTGTGCATGTTACTCACAGTTCAAGAGCCACAGGTCCTTCCTTTATTTCATCCCGTTCCACAAATGCCCAACACCAAGTACTGAGGGAGTCTTTTTTTGGTTTGAAGTGTTTGAACTCAAAGAATATGGCAAATCCTTGGAAAAGATGATGTCTTCATTAGTTTTTTCACTTCATTATGAGCCAGGTGTTTAATTACAGGCAAGGCAGATGAGAAAAAAAAGTCATAGAAAGTAGAAGAATAAGGAAGTAGAAAAGCATCCATAGCCTGACTGCAAGCACTTGGCAATCAGTTCACCCATCTGTTTTGCTTGTAAAACATAGCATCCTTTTTACAGGAAAACCAAAAATGTATCCGTTTATATAAAGAAAAAGTTAAAAATGTTATTTTCTAATTTCCCAACATTTTGCGAATTCAAATAATGAAGATAAGACTAACCACATAGCTTAATCCAATTAAAATGTTGCTCCTAAATCATTTTAGCTCTAAAAATTTAATAGTATTCATGCTAGTATTCCACATCCTTTTTTTTTCATTCATAGCCTTTTCACATAAGAGTTTTATTATGAGTATCACAAACAAAAAATCTTAGCTTTATTGAAACAAAAAATAATTATAACTCTAAGCAATAGATATGTATGAATTGCCCCATCTACCAGCTAAAAGTGGGAAATTTATAACCAGAAAGAAAAAAAATTGCCAGCTTGCCCTGAGACTGAGAGGCATTCAATTTACCTGTTTGAAAACTATCAAGGTCTCTCTGAACATGCACATCGCATTGAAAGATGATAGTTTTGTCCAATTTCAAAGACGCATTTGGTGTATCCTGAGCAACATCCACATTTCGGCCGCTGTGATCTGCATTGTTACATGAATACCAATTGGAAAACAACTTAAACATAACTTGTTTTGCTTGAGAAAATAAAATGTGTGTACCCATTACATTATCCTTTTCTAATCTTCCTCTTAAAAGTAGTACTTTTCAAGAATTTGTTTAAAGCCTAAATTCACCAATCAGAAAAGGTACCGCCTGCAAACAACTTAAAAAAACAGTGAAATATCAAAAGGAAGAGGATATTCAATTGTTTTGAAAATGCCACACAAAATAAACACCATCACAATAATTTAACAACAGTTGCATGGTTGATCTATCACTAGAAGTGCTTCTTTATAATCTCAAGGGTAAAAGGGATGAAAATCTCCTTAAAAATTTTCTGCTCTAAATTGAAAAAAAAAATCCCAAACAACTGATGTTGCAAAATCTACTTTCTCTAAGAATTAATTAAAGATGAAGACACAAAGAGTCTAAGACAAATTAGGGTAAAAAATTAAAGATTTTTGCCACAAACCTCTTACAGACATGGAGATAAAAGGGTCATTAAACTGGCTGCCATCTTTCACTCCTATTTGATCTATTGAAACCGTCAAATAAGTTTTTCCATGTGATGGTAGAGGTTTAGGAAGAAGATCATTTTTCACTGAAAGGTAAAATGTAATTTATCCTCAATAAGCTTATATAATAATAATAATAAAAAATGAATGACTCTTCTACTTGTTGGTCTTTTCAGATTATGCTAAATCTATCCTTATAGATTTATGGCCCAACTCCAACCCCCCCCCCCCCCCCCCATCTAACTTGTAACAAATTAACTTCAAAAGCAATGTTCTTCTTCTCACAATGGTAAACAGCCAAACATGCATTCCTCAAAATGAAGCGTAAACACAACCATCAAGACATAGACCATATGGAACAACTACAACTACTATGAATGCATGTATCGAAATATTTGTAGGTAAGCGCACAAAGTGAATTCTTATGTCAAACCTTTTGAAATCTGATTTTCATCTGCTGCTATTTCATAAGCATCTAATCTGAAAAACCATGGGGAAAACCAAACTTTGAATGATATTTCAATATGATATCACTAAACACATTTTCTATGTTATTTACTTAAACATTATTTGAAGACATGAAAGTACCAACTACTGAAACATAGAAGCATAAAATATATGAGTGCCATAGGTAGAACGTCCTCCTTGTAATAGGTAGGCTGTTGGATTGAACCCCAGGCTCATTACTCCTAAGGTGTTAAAATTAGCATTTTAGCAGCTTTCTCCACCAATTTTAAAAACAGTGCAAAGAGTGGTTGGCCCATTATCAGTTAACTGTGACTAGGTAGGATTGTGAGCCTTCTTTTTATCTTTATCTCTATAAAGAAGCACATCAACTTGTCTTGATAGTTACACCTTTGTTATGACTTTAAAACGTGTAAAAAGGGAGTTAAACAGGCAACAACCAACCAACAAAGCATTTCATATTGTTCTCAACAGACTTAATTTCTATGAGAAAGAGAGCTAACTCACATCCAAATTAAGATCTTCATATTCAAATCATTTCACATTAATCCATAGCTCAGCAACTCATTATCAGAATTTTTTTATTTATCTAAACTAGCAGAAGATAGATTTTCTTTTATTTTGTTTCATTTTACACCTCATAATACCGCTTCATGCAGTGTCGGGGCCCAGCTTTTTACTAGTTACAAATAGAGCAAAGGGACAAGTAATATATCCCTGCAGCCAAATATGACCAATCACAGAGTCAGAACAGAAACTTTGGCTCAAGACAAAAGCAAGCAGGTGATCAGCCTACTGTGCTAACTATTTGATGGTATTTAAGAACAAAACATTTTGGTCTTGCTCCTTTGAATAAGCCACAATTTTGCTACTGTGTTAGCTTCTCATCTAAATTTAATGAGACGTTTTTGCCACATAATGTATATAGAACATAGATGCTATTTATGTTTAAGTCAAATCTGAAATTTATTCTACTCACACTTCTTCACATTGATCTGAAGATTGGAATTCCATTGGAAACGCACCGCCATCTCTTTCAATACAATCATTTTTGTGCAATTGTGCCAATTCTTAAGGAAAAAAATTACATGCATGCTGTATCATATACATAAAGAGCACACTTTGTATACAATGTATTTTTAATATAAAGAAATAACATCTAAAAAAGAGTGAGATTAAATTCACATCCCTTTTGTCTTATATATTCTGTGTAATGTTGAAATATCATTTAAAAAATTTTTTTTTAACCATTTAGCAGCATGCAACAAGATTCACTCAATTAATGACCAACAGTGTAAAACTGAAAACCATATGTCTCAAATAGGAATACAATGACATATTCTATTTATAGATTGATACCAAACATGAGAAAAAAATAATCATTGATGAAGTATGATTTTTCAGACAAAAACATTACATGCTCTGCAACCATAGTAACAAATATATAATTACATTACATGTTTACCTTTATACAATATATCCAAACTTAAAATCTTAAAGCAGAGCCAAAGTTTTGATACAAACCTTTTTTTGTTGTTGTATCTTTTACCTAAAAAAATATTCTGAAAATTTCTTACCTTTGCTGAGATGTTTTAAGTCATGAAGAGTAACACCATTCTTCAGTTGAAATTCCTTTCAAATTAGATTTTTTTAAAAGCGAGTTGAGAGAGAGAGAGAGAGAATCATCATGTAGCTGTCAAATATCAAAACTTTTAGATCTAAATGACAGTAATATACAAGTCGAGCCTCTATTTTTCAAAAACAAGGATCAATTTTTTCTATTTTTTTCCCTCATGCATCATATCATGATAAGACCAATGATATTATAACTATTTCAGAATATAGTATCTCTAAAAAATGACAAATTGCATGCAACTTATAAATGTTTACGTGACATCCTGTTTTTAGTGTCAAAAGTGTCAACTGAGTTCTATGGGTTTTGTTTTTTTAATGACTTGACCGCATGGCAACATCATCCATAATTTGACAAATAAGATGACCAGACCAGAAGTGTTGTGATGTTTTTTGTTACAAATTATGACTTGCTCCATTGCTGAATGAGGCTGGTTAAAAAAACTATGTTGGATCAGTAGTAGCATACACATGGCACAACTACTTTTAAACACACTGTTAGCTATGTTTACAATTTTTTGACTAATAACAAACTCCTTTAAAGTAATTCCTTTGCTATACTTTGAGATTGGAACAGATTCTATCTTACCTTGGTGCTCAAAATTGCCTCATTTTTTGCTAGTGTATATGAACATGTTTAATTTAAATAAGGGACCAACCTATTCCCTTTCGCATTTGAAGTGGTTATGTTTACATTTATTAACAACAAGTAAACCAAGTTCTGCTCGCAAAGATGAATTATGTTTTCCTAGATATAGAATGTTGCAAAATAACTAGCTGGTAAGGCTTTACATACATTTTTTGCTAGTTGTCTTTTTCGAACCACTAAACAATTGGCAATCTTTTCCAAAGTTTTCTGAAATGTACAAAAAAATCATATCAATGTTCCTTTTTTTATCCTCTCTTTGCTATACAAAGAATCACATAGTTACCAGCGTCACAAAAATAAAAATTTAATGGTAACAGTCAGAGTCAAAACAGGAAATTTAGAGTCTTTTGAGTACCAAGCATGGTAACAGTCAGTAGATCTGAGTCAAAACGGAAAATTTAATCCTTTGAGTATTGAGCTGGCAGAACTAAGGTCTTTTGAGTTTGAAGCCACTCAAAGTCAAGTATGGAATGTAGCTCCCACAAATATGAGAAATATCTATTGAGTAGAATACCCAAGACAGATCCATACTGCAATTCATCAAGTAGCTGCGATACCCATGATACACCCAGTAAAAAAAAGAAAAGTGTGTGTGTGTATGTGCGTGTGTGCACATGTGTGTGCGTATGTGTGTGTCTGTTAGCATGTGGGAGCGTAAATGTATTATACCTTGAATGGGGTAGCAGGAAGAAAGACGAAGGGAAAATGACTGTCCTTAAGAAGACCAACACTTGGTGGGCAGGATTCATATTCTTCATAATATTTGTAGGCAGTATTACTAGCTACTTTAAAGTGGCCTCACTCCTCCCCTGGATGACCACACGACTGGCAGGTTGTCTGTCTGATATTTGACACCTGATGTAATCAATTTATTTTTGTTCAACACATGCGGAACAAAACTTGGTAATTGGTAGCCCAACAACACCCCTGACTCACCCAAGTCACTGAGCACCTTAAAGATTCACTACTTGATGAATCAACTTTCAAGTTTTGAATTGCATCATCTGCTTGCTATAGCTTTAACAGTAAGTCCTTTGGAGCCTTGTGGCCCATTAAGACAGAGCGTATTCTTTCTGTGTTCTACAATGCGAAGTAAACAAGTGGCAATAACTACCACTTACTGGACAAGACCAAGGAAGATCTCAAGTGTCACTGGTAATCTATTCGTAAGTTTATCAGTTGAAGGCTAATTCTATCAATATGTACAGACAGAAAGACCTGCAGGCTATCCTTATATAAGGATGGAAGAGCTTGTAAAAGATAAAGAATCTTACATCGAGAACTACAAAACTTGTTCTCATTTATAGTTACACACATCTGTCAAGAGGAGTGAACCCAGTGTAAACTAAGCAGTTACCTACTCATATTTAGTAGAAGAAAAATAATGCATGTCTGTGAGAGAAAAATTATATAAACTCAATCACAAATTATCTACAATGCAAGCCAACTTGTGAAAATGTCTGATGATGGTCTGTCTTCTTTCTTCTTTGCAATGACCAGAACATGCTTTTTAATTCCAATTCTGCATCTCATTTCAGCAGGAATGACTTAGGTAATGACCAAAAAAGGGGGTTATTTTGGTTGAAAGTACTTAATTTAGGAATGTGTTAAAAGAGTGGGGATCACTAGGCCAGAGGTTATCAAAGGTGAAACAAAGGGAGTGGTTAACAGGCCAGTATTGTGGGACAAAGACAAAGCAAGACAAACAAAAGTCTTGTTTGTCCTGATGAAGACCTTGGGTTGAAACGTTGCTTTTTTGTTTGTCTTGCTTTGTCTTTGTCCCACAATACTGGCCTGTTAACCACTCCCTTTGTTTCAACTTTAATTTAGGAACACATGATTTGTGCAGAATTAAATTTAAAAATCCAACAAATTCTGGCATGCCCAGGATTCGAACCTCTACGCAATGATTCAATAGGCAGTTTACTTGACCACTAAGCTTTTAAACACTAGAGATGGAGGCTTCAACAACATGTATAAAGATTTTGAATAATGTATTGAGAGATGAGCCTTGAATTATTTTCAACTGTTCATCTATTTCACTTTGATGAAGCTTGAGTTCAGAGATGGAGTATAAATATGTGTGATCTGTCCTTGAGTACAAACAAATATTTCTGAAAAACACCTCTGGTTGCTAAATATTAACCTGACTCCTTTACCTTGATATTAAAAGAAGGTTTTTCATTTTTTGTTTCATCAAGAATTAACCTTTTTGATAGCCTCAATGGTCATACCACATACCTATACGGATAGCTTCTAGGTCTATTCATCCTTATATAAGGATGGCCTACAGATCCTTATGGATGAATGGATACGTCTTTGGTTAAAACCAACAAATTTTGATGAATGTTTGTAAAATTATTCAGAAGTAATTAAAGTGACACTGCAAACCAAGCTGAATAAGGCATAGATGAATCTACTGACAAGTCAAGTTAAAACGAACACAACTGAGAGATAAAGATAAACAATTACAAAATAAAAAAGATAAGAAGGGGCGAGTGGGTCTCACCTTTTCATATTTTGTGAACAAGCTCAAATCCTTACTCTTGGCATGCTCAAGCAGTTGTTTAGATAACCTGAAAGTTCAAGAAAGTGATTTAAGTTGTAAGTGTTAATGGAAAAACAGTCTAAAAGAAGACAAAATAAAATAAGAGTAAAAGAATAAATTACTACAAAAGCATACACTCTAAAATATCAATATTAATGATTTACTCAATTTAATGCATGCACACATCTTATCTTTTTTCAACAAAATGCTGGTAACTCATACTTCCTAAATTGGCAGCTAGTAAAGTGGACAGTCTGACATTGAAAAAAAGTGAATTATTACCTTGAATTATCTCAAAATTGAACTCTTACCTATCATAGATGTCTGATGCCTCCACCGGTTGACCCCATTCATCAAAATCAGTTGCCCTTTTCAAAGCCCTATGCCAAGATTCGAGCAATACGATATTCTCAGATTTCTCTGACATTAGTCTAAAGTTAAATCTCTCCAAAAGTTTATAGTGTGATAAGGACTGAAACTCTTAAATATTCATTCAAACAAATGCCTCTCTCCTGGAATATGAAAAGAGAGTGTAATAAGGAGATTTCTTGTCGTGAAATAATTATCATTAACTGAGTAAAACTAGAAGCTTGAGTATTGTCAGAGCTTAGAGTCGACACACATTTTTTAACAACTTTATGAGTTGAGAAAAAATTACAATATAAGTTTCAATTTTTTCCAATTCTTTTTTCTATAGTTCTAATCGTGGGTCAAGATCTATAAATGTTGAAGAAAAGTGAACAAAAATGTTAGAAGAAATGGTGAAGAATATGAAATCGTGAAGGTAAACAACAAGGTACATTTCATTGCTTTTCCTGTAAAGAGCTCGTTTAGTCACTGTCATTCACGAAACATATCGCCTAAATCTGTAATAGGAAAATTTAACTTTCGCTTCTATCTTATCTAGCAACAAAGCCAGCTGCCGACAGGAGGAATATCAATATATCTACAATAAGACAGCAGAATCTGTGTTTTAAATACATCTAAGAAGCATGGTCATTGATGTTGATTTCTGATAAAGCAACAATCTTCATGCCTATCATTTTCCTCTCAATAACATAAGTAGGTACTTTTCTATTTCTGCGACAAATACATCTTACCTTTATGATAAGTAACCGATTGCAGCCCGTGGCCTTCATAATATCATTATATCAGAGTCAAATATTCAACTCTATAAGAATCACAGTTCGTTTTGTATTTGTGGAGAACATACGCGTCACACGGACACACACACGCATATATAGTATAGTAATCCCATTATAACCTCTTGGTCCATCGAGCCAGAGACAAGTGAAATAATTGACATCCTCTGCCACCCTATGCTGGCCAATTGCATTATACTTTCCCAGACAAGTGGCATTTGGTTAGTACCCATTTGAAAAAAACAAAGCAAAATGAAAACATTTGGCTTAGGGAGTTTCTTGCCTTTGGAAAAATCGGATTGCCACTATCTAGTAGAAATCAAACCCTTCCACCACCAAAGCAATTACACTTTCCCTCATTCATGCCCCCCCCCCCCCCACACACACACCTTGCATATATATATATATATATGTGTGTGTGTGTATGTGTGTGTGTGTGTGATTTACCTAGCAGTCAAGCTTATAGACCAAAAGTGAAGAGCATTGCGCACAAATAGTGGCATGGTGGCCTAACTGGTAGCGACGCAGCACATTACCCGTGGGCTCCGGGTTCGATTCCTACCAGTGGCACTTCGGTTTTTCCTTGGGCAAGGAAATTTACTCCAATTGCCCCACCTCACCCATGCGTAAAATGGGTACCAATCCAGAACTTTGGTTGGGGAAAGTAATCTGCGATATACCAGAGTCCTATCCAGAGGATGGCAACCATTATCATTTGTCCGCTTCGGTGGGGGTCGCTTGGCCCAGAAATATGAATTGATTAACAATAATAGTGGTCGGTATGCCAGTAGTAGAGGAGAAGGACAAAACAAAACAAAAAACAAAAGTTTTGACCCTAGGCCTTCATAGGGACAAAAACAAAAATTAATGTTACGTAAAAAAAACATAGCAAAAAAAAAATATTGAAAAAAAAAGCTGATTCCAGGGGAATCCTGGAGAGGCTTGGAAAATGTTAGGTGCCGTGGTTAGACACACGTGTACGCCCTAAGTGTGGTTTGGTTTTTGATGAGCCAATGTGAGATAATTTTGTAGAGAAGTAAATCCTCCCGTCTACCTCGAGTATATATTATATGTGACTATTCGTTGTGGTCTCTATTTCTTTTTTTTAATCTCTCTCTCCCTGTACATCTCTCTATCTTTCATTCACTCTGCTCAAAGGCTTAATTAAGAATAATGCTTTATTAATCGATACGTTGATAACATTTTTGGTTGTATGTAATTAGAATACTAAATGAAATTAATGAAAGTAAAATCGTAAATCATTAGTAAGTTACCTACTCTTTTACGAAATATTTTCATTGCGTTTTTTTCTTTAAGCGCATGCGCAATCGCTTCGTTCACAGCTGCTTCCGAAAAATTAATGCGGAAATTGCTTCCATGTAATCAATGACTGAGATAAACAAAGTGTCGCCTGAAAGCTGTCATGTGAACAGAGAACCCCTCAATAGCACACAGTTGTCTTCGTTATTCATTCATACTTCTACTTATATATTGATGTGATGGAATAGTATCATGAGAGACCTTTTCACTATGTGACCCCAAAATACAATGCAAGGTTATGTCCCTTGTATGTTAAACATGGCAGATCTTCGAGTATCTTGAGGCCTTGTCATATTATGACATTGAGAGCACTAACTTGTCGCTGTTTTCAACTAGGACGAAATGTATAATTCATCTTTTCCAGCTGGTGACAGCTCGAATCATTTACCACAATCTGAAGATTCCTCTGATCTGAGATGGAAAGGTGTTTTTGCAAATGATTTGAAAGGGGTGAGTTGAAGATGAATCTAATCAGCTGGTATTGGATTATGTTTTTGTTTACATTCTGTGAAGGGCTTGTTACTTTCTTAGATTTTCAATGAAGGGCATCAAATGAATGATTGCTTTGTATATTTAAAGGCAGGTATTTAATATCTAGAGAGAACATTTATTGATGATATCTGTCCTGATTTTGAATTCTTAAGTAGAAATCCAATTCTTAACTCAGTAACTCAGTCGTAGAGATTTATTTAGGGTTTAGATAGTCTGATGTATTTGAAAGTATTCACTGGGTCACTGATAGTCAATGAGCAAATGATTTTTGTTTCAGCAAATCATCTTTTAAAACATGCTCTTTTTCAAATTGCACAACGTCAATGGAATGGGTAGTGAAGTCAAAATACATTCATTATGTTTTGAAGTTGATTTTACCGAAGACAAGCTTTGGAATCATGCTTGCCTTTAAGTTACAAAAACATCTGTTTTAGAGATTGATATATCTGTCTTAGAAACTGCCTAAGATACCAATGATAAATTTGCTGTACTGTTTCAATTGTCTGAGCTTTATAACCTAGAATAGTTTTTCATTTTTAAATTTCTTCTTTTAGTTTTTAAAGAAAACTTACTATTTAAGAATATAGGACTTAAATTTGAACAACTTAAAGACTTACAAATCACCTCTGCAGGTATTGAAACAGGTTCATGGAGGATTGTCCCCTAGAGATGATGCTCTGGAATACATTGAGAAGCTTATGGTTCGGCTTCTTTTTACCTTGTGTTCTTCTGGTCAACCTCACACTATAGAGGTGGTAAATGAACGTATTGTTAAAACATTTCCGGACCCAATTGACAAATGGGCCATGAAAGATGCTCAAAATGCAATCAGAGATGGAAAAAAGAATAAAATTGTTTTACCAGTGGAAAAAATCCAGCCTCTGTTGAAAGTAAGTTATTGTCTCTCTAGTAACAATCCTCTTTTTTTTCTTTTAAACATGCATTTTTAATTGTAAAGCTTGCTGTGAGTTGATGTTTTGTTAATAGCTATAATTTAGTTTTTGCCCTCTTGAACAAGTCTTGAAATTTTGTCCAATCAATTCAATACAAACCTTTCAATTACTATCCTCCCCCCCCCCCCCCCCTTTTTTTTCCCCCAAGATTCGATAATTGCGTTTTAACCAGAGTTCTCCTCCACACACAGTGTGCGCATGATGTGACATGAAAATAGTGATGATTACTTAGCCATAGGATGAAAGCCACAGAATTAGAGAAAGCCTGGAAAGCAAACACATTGTTTTTCAAATGTTATGAGTCTACCTAGTTATATTTGTGATGGATTCATTTTCAGATATTCCAGAATATTTTATGATTCTTGTCGACACAACCAGCTCCTTAGTTCAAGTTTTAGAGCTTCCACCTTGGAACCAGGAGGTCAGGGAGTTGATTCGTGGTTGTGTCATTATTAAGACATTAAAAGGATTTTAGCATCTGTCCTCAGGCGCTCGGTGTTATGGAAACTGTTAAGACTGGTTGGCTCAGTATACTATAACTTGGTCATTCAAGTTGGCCCTTCATTCATTTCTGCGTTGCAGCATGCTAACTTATCTTGAGAGCTCTACCTTTGATATAGCTTAAATTGTGTTAAAGGCATAAAACTGACAACTAACCAACTTATAATAAACACACAGCTGAAATATGTGTTTTCAAACATGAGATTTAATTAAAATTTTGTTGTTTGTTCTCCAAGGAGGAATTTGGCTATAGGATGGATTACTCTGTTGCTGTGTATATAGTTGCAGTATTGGAATATATTGCAGCAGACATCCTGAAGGTAGGAAATTAGATCATAGAAATTATTTCTTTCCTTTTTATGTGCTCATAAACTGAATTTTTTCTCATTACTATTGCCAAAGAAGGGAAATAACAAAAAACAGTTTTGTTTTTGACTCATTGAAGTGGTTCAAGATTTATATTTTTGTGTGTTGCTGAACTGTTTTAAATCTTATTGGTTAAATTTATGATGGTTTAATTTTTCAGATATCTGGAATCTATGTCAAAAATATAAGACATGACATCATTTCTTATCAGGATATCAAAGTTGCAATTTGTGCTGATCAGGTAATGCTTTTGCCTTTCTTACCTTGATTGTTTCTTCCTGTTTTGTCTTTGTCTTCTACTACTGACCTGTCAACCACTCCCTTTGTCTCGCCTTTGACATCCACTGGCCTAGCGATCACCCCCTCTTATTATCACTTGACAAAGTAAAACTTTGTCACTCGAACTCAGCTATTGGTATTAAGTCAAAGAAAGTTGTTTTTGAAATGATATAATACAAATTAAATCTTGTCTTTTTAAACCCCTGAGCAATTGTTGAAAATTTGAGGACCCTTTTATTTTGTTAAAGTAATTGTGGTTGTTGTAAAAGCATAATTACCTTTTCGATAGTTGAATGTTGACAGTAAATTGATGTTAACTCTTGCTTTCCTGTTGTATTCTACTTTTTAACTTTTACTTTTTTTCCTCTAAATGTAGGTCCTCTATAATATGTTCTTTCAAGAGGAGGATGTGGCACTTGTTGTGGAAGATGAACCAGTTCGGAGGGAAAAAATGACCTATGAAGAGATTGTTAAAGACTTGATTGTCGAGGAAACCCAATACCTTAGAGATTTGAATATGATAATCAGAGTTTTTCGTGCACCATTTGTTGAACTTTTCCCAAGATCAAAGGTGAGGAGTCAAAGAGCTAGCGTCTCTTCTTCACATGCAAATTTCACCTATAATTCTATAAAGATACATTCAAAATAGACTTAAAGATGATTTTATTAATACCAAGTATTATCTTGCCCTTAATTTTTATTTAGTTTTTCACATCTAATACCACATAAAGCAGTGTTAGGGCCTAGCTCTTTGTCTGGCTTGAAAAAATAGAGCAATGGGACATGTCACACGTTCCTTTAGCTAAACATAACCAGTCATAGAACCAGGAGAGAAACTTTAGATTTTAAAACCCAATTAGCCATTTTATTTGACCTCTATATTAGCTCCTCATTTAAAATCAGATAAAAGTTTTACCACAAAATAAAAAGTTGTACTTTTAAGTTCCTTTTGTAACATTTTTTAATTCTGTTTTTTATTCATTATTTCTAAATATCTATACTTTTGTTAGGCATTTTTTACTTTTTTCTTATGTCTGAATTGCAGGACCCTGATGTTATATTTAGCAATATATTAGACATATATGACTGCACAGCAAAGCTTCTGAGATCTGTGGAGGATCAAGTTGAATTAGCACAAGAAGGAGAGGTGCCTGTTATTGGCACTTGCTTTGCAGATCTCACAGAGGTTTGTTAGTTATTTGTTTGTACATTCCAATTTAAAAAAGAAAAAACATATTTGTTTTGATCTTTAATTTTCTTATTTTGAGAATGATTTTAGCTCTGATTTTTTGTGATTGAAGAAGAATCCTTAGTAGACATGCACCATACCGTAGGGGAAAAATTTGAAAGATTTGATCCAACATCAATGATTATGGTCAAGTTATCAGATGCAATTTTTACTATTTTCTGAAGTATACCAGGTTGAGAGAGAGGAAAGTATTGTAAAAATGATACACTAAGTTAAATTATGAAGGGAGCACCCTAGTGTTAAGGTCACCATTAGTTGCTTATACTTGTGTTTGTATCGATTGTTTCTTTCTCATTTGAATTTTTCTTAATGTTTTTTAAAATTCTGAATTTGTATTCATTGAAATATGTATTGATTTGAAATAGCATTAAAACCCAAACCTGATATATTTCAAATTTGCGGTTGAAATTTCTATTTTGATCTCTAAATATTATTCCCAGGGTGAAGAGTTCAGTGTGTATGAAAGATATGTGGCAGACATGTTGGCACTCCGGGGTAAAAATAGACTCAATGTCTTGCTGAGTAGAGATGATGTCATTCATTCTTTGAAGGTTTGTTCTTTTCTCAGTAATTCTTTTTATCTAGTAAATTTACAATCATCACTGTCATGTTTTGATAAAAAATGATTTTACGCAAAATGAGCGCAATTGCTATTTTTAGTATTTGGTTTTTATAAAAAAGCTCTAGCCAAGTCATGTAATAATCAAGTCACCAAAAGTCTTAGTTAACATTAGTTAAGCTTTCTCAGTAGACCTGAATAATAACATTAAAATCTTGAAATGTCTTATGTCGTCTTTTTTAGATCAACTGAACTATAGCATCCCATTTTAGATATAAAGACCTAAAACTTGGTTTAAAAAGAAAGTGTGTGCTTTATACAATTTCAATGGGATCATTATGATACGTATTTTTTCTTCAGATGTTTAACGATTTTGTATTGGTTGATAATGGGTTGAGGGATGTTTATTTGCAATGAAACTAATGTTGATCATTTTTCAACAGAGTCAAGGCCATGGTTTTCGGGAAGCTTTCAAATATGTCTTGCCAAAATTGCTGATGGGCCCAATCTACCACTCTCTTCAGTATTTTGAAATAGTCAAGGTATTTTAACATAAATGATAGTGTTGGGTTATCTGAAAGAGTGCAATTGAACTGGTAACAAGGATAGTTGGCTTTTTTTTATAAAGCTATGTAACGATAACAGCAAAGTTTTAAGCCAGCAATTGATATTGATAACTTAGCAAAAGAAATGTCTATAAGTAATGCAGATGAGAAAAAAAGTCAATAAAAGAAGATATAGAAGAAAATTTAAAGGATACCATGTGGAAATGTAGATAATATCTACCATATTATGGTGTCTATTACCTGGCTAACATCCATTTTGGGGCACCACTCACCTTGTCAAATCTTGCTGAATGTGGCAATTTAGTTACTGGGCCCCTTGAGGCAATAAATCATTAAAAGCTAGTGCATACCATCATGCTTCAGGTGATCTTTTGGCCTTATGAGGCTTGTTGGCAATGTATACAACTACGGTAGGAATTAATTATTTCATGCTTTCAATTGACAACACTGATAGCTGCATTCATAATATTAAAATGACATATAACTTTAACTATTTCATATTGTTTTTCACCCTTGAATACCACATCATGCAATATAAAGGCTCAAGTCTATGTTAGCTACATTAAATGGAGCAATGGGATATGAGATATGGCCCTGCAAAAGAAGTTTTTGAGCTATCAGACATCAAAATTGGTCCAGTAATAAAATCTGTAGGCATGTACAAATTAAGCCTTTTTTTTCAAATTATGGAGTACTTTCTATTCTATATTTTACTTTTAGGCTCTTATCAATACAAGCCCAACTGATGAGGACAAGGAGTGTTTGACTCAAGCTGATGGGTTACTTCAAGCTTTGAAAGCAAGGCTTGATAGACAGACAAGTGGAAACATACCAAAAAGAAAAAATTGGTATGAATTGATGCCTTTTTGAAAAAAATAAACTGTTAATGCTTATTACATCTTTTATTACATTCTATAAATCTGAGTGGGAAAAATATAAATAGAACCTTATTAGAATATACCATTTGAGTTTTTGGTTTTTGTGGTCTGTAATATAGAAAGCTCTTAATTTTTTTCATTTTTTTTCAGGGAAATATCACTCCGAATGCAAGTACATGTGTCCACCTCTGCATCTGTCCAAAAGATGCAAGAAATCCAGAAAAGTATTGATGGATGGGAAGGAAAAGAAATATCACAATTCTGTAGTGAATTCATCATGGGTAATTATTTTATGATTGAAGCTGTCTTATGTTTTGTTGCCATATAAGTAACAAGTTAATATAAAGGTTTTGCACTTTCAATACTGACCAAATGATAACATTTTTTAAAAGGATTTACCTTGTACCTTTCCGTGTAAGGTTTAGCCTTTAAACACAAATGTTCCGACTGATCTATATCTATGGTCTTGCTTTTTTCTATGAATTTAAGACCTCTCCTTTCTACCATATCTGTTATTGTCTCCGGCCATCATAATCTACCTCTTCGCAGTTTGCCTTGTTGTTTACATTCTAAAATTTAGTCTGGGATCTTATTGCTATTCATTCTGAAACCTTTTGAGTTTGTACTTTTCTATTATACTGTAGAGGCTTTCTGGGTTTTTTTTTCCTTCATCTTAAAATCTTGTTTTTTAATAACTTATGCCTTTTTTTTCAGTTTTTCCTATTGATCTTCTTTGAAACTTCATTTCAGCAATCTGTAATCTACTTTTATCTTTGATATCTAAAGTTATCGCTTATTAATTAATAGATTTTGTTTGTACATAATAGAGCTGCAACAACCCTAGCTCTTGTAAAAGTATGAACACCTGAATATATCAGTTTATGATTACCTACATTTTCTATACCTTGGTCCTTTTCTTAGTTTTAGATATGCCCTAAAACTTCAACATTGTATTTCTTGACTTTTTCTTCAAGCTATAATTCTTTATTACTAATTGACCTCACATTCCAAAGGCAATTCTCATTGTCTGGTACTAGCATGGGTTGAAACCGGCAGGGTAGTCCGGTTGTCTGGCTTTTATAAAGTTTACTGAACCAATTAAGAAGGTTACACCACTGTCCCTGAGGTAATTGGTGGGAGTGCTACCTCAAGGTTCTTACCAGACTTACTCAATAAGTCTTGATCTTCATTTCAATCGTAGTAAATATAGTTGCACCTATTTAGCAAAGCCTCCAAAATGGCTAGACTGAAAATACGGCAAAGCGGAGCACAATCAATATGAAATGACATGTGTTTCTATTCTTTGAATTATGTATGAATATTTCATGTTTATGCACTTTTATCCAGCATGATAATTGCATTTGTTGCTGTTTATTATATGGCTCTTCAGATTATCTAAGTGCAATATTAACTGAAGATATCTCTTGTGTGTTTTCAGAGGGTGAATTGCTTAAAGTCAGTGGTCGTCGTACTCCTTCTGAAAGGCATGTATTTCTATTTGATGGTTTGCTGATTTGTTGCAAGGCTAATCCTAGAAGAACATCGAATCCAGTTGTTCACTGTGAATACAAGCTAAAGGAAAAATTCTTGATACGAAAGTTAGAGGTCGTGGATCGAGATGATACAGAAGGTGAGTTTAAAGAAAATAAATTGTTAAGCTTAGGTTATGGATAAACTAGATAAATTACATGTAAAATTTGTTTTGATAGAGATTTTAATAGAGACTTGAATGATGACAAAAACAAAGTTTCAAAACATTGGATTTATGACAATGACTCTACTGCACTGGTGCCTTAGCCCACTAGGCAGAGCATACACTTAGGAACTGGTCGTGGTTTGAACCCTGGTCACATTAAGCCCAAGAGGTATGATCTCCACTTTAGCAGACATTTGTGAATATGTAAGCAGTGTAGGACTGGTCAGTCTAATGTGAATAAACTGACTGAGTGAGACATTTTAGTAAGCCCTCCAATTATCTCTGTTTTGGAGCACATAGACCTATCTAGTGAGCTCTGCTTTTGATATGGTCTAAAGAATTTTAACAGGCAATATCTTACTAAGCAAAGACAACTGAACAATTTAAAATTTCTACCATGTCTGTAATGATTGGTAAGAGGACAAAATTGGGGTTTGTATTTATATTTACTTTTAGCTTCCAGAAATCTTAACAAGTGATAGTAAAACATATTAAGCATTCACTGACAAATTTCTCATATGTTTCTTTTTTAATGCAGAGTCCAAGAATGCATTTGAAATCAGACTGAAGAATGCATATGAGATCCGACCTAGAGATCAAGCAAATTTTATTTTGCAAGCAAAAGCAGTTGAAGACAAGTTTAATTGGATGTCTGCTCTTGTGTCTCTGCAAACAAGAAGGTAGGCTTTTTTTTTTCGATTACATTTTTTTTTCAATTACATTTTTTTTTATCTTGGTTGAATTAAGACAAGCAGGATGGATGTGATGTAATGAGGCAGAACAATTTTGTTTGATATATGTTAAATACGGGCATAGCTATGCCAGCTGTACTTACTGCATTTAATAATTTGTGACTGGTTCCATCTGTTGTCCAATGCCTCTCTCTCTCGGGTCTTCAAGGATTATTAAAACATAATGGTTTGTTTCCTAGTATTCATTGTAGAAGTATTTTTATTAAGTTTCCAAGGTAATTGGGCGGGAAACTTGGTCAGGGATAGGTTGTGATTATTTTGACTACGGTTAGATAAGGCTTTCTTTTTCTCTTTACCTTCAGTTCCTCTCCAATACAGTATAAATTCAAATTATTTTCTGAGTAAATACTGATAAAAATCTTTTTCTTATACTGATTATTTCTATTTCTTTTTACAGTATGTTAGAGCGATGCCTGGATGCTAAACTTCGTGAAGAGGAGAAAAACAACCCTTTAGTATCGCCACCTGCAGACCAATATGAATTTGCTGTGGAAGATTCAGATGAGAATATTATCTTTGAAGAAAACCAAGAATCGTCATATGAAAGCCCACTCATTAAGGTAAAACTTTTTTTATTTAAATGTCATTAATATATATATATATTTATTTTTTTTTCATTAAGACAGGTACAGTCATTTGAATTGTGTAAGACAATTTTTTTTCATGTGCAAATTACATTTTTACTGGCATTTTTTTTTCATTAACTGATTCCAAAACTTTCGTTGTCTATTAACAGGGTGGATTACTTGTCAAGCTTGTCGAGAGATTGACATACCACATGTATGCTGATCCTCGTTTTCTACATACGTTCCTCCTTACTTATCGTTCATTCTGTACTCCTCGGGAGTTATTAGAATTATTAGTCAAAAGGTAAAGTATGTCCTTTTTACATCCTTTGTATATGCCCTATACTATCATTATTTTTATATGGCATGTCCTTTTTTATATATTCATAGAGATTTTCAAAGTTCAATTGTTCATGTTCCTTTGAGAATAATTTCACCTCTTTTGGTATTGTACAAAGTTATATCCAATAAAAATCTTCATAATATAGTGAAAATACAGCTTCTTTCCTCGCATATTTGATTTGAAAATATCTGGCCTTATTGAAATAACACATAAAGTGCTTACTATAAGATTGCTTGAGATTCAATCAAATAAAATTTTCAACTGTATATGTATTTTACTTAAATTTGAAAATGTATAGTTTATATAATCAAATGCATGATGGTCAGAATTTGAATACAAACTTTGTTGGTGTTTTGATGTGTACAAAAAATACACAAAGTAAGGAAGTTGAACAAAGAATTTTGTTTGTTTTTGTGTTGAATTATGAAAGATCATTACCTTATTCCATTGTATCCATGAATTTATTCATTGGTCATTTTGGGTGGGTTTTTGTTGGGTTTTTTTGCCTAATTGTTTTATCATAAATGATTTGCCTATCTCTTTGCTAAAGATTTGATATCCCAGAACCAAACCTAGTGGATAAAGATGACAATGATGCAATCAAGGTTCGTGAGGATTTAAAACGCTTCAGAACAGAATATATCAAACCGGTGCAATTCAGGTATGTTGGTGAAATACTTATCGTTTCCCACTCTCATGTTTCCTTTTATTTTCTGTGGAAACGTCCCTGGCAGGGTCAGTCTGGCTATTCTTTTAACTAGCCTACCATCTTACTTACCCCTGGGCACTTATATAACAATAGCAGTTGTAAGTGCCCTAAAATCTCAACAAACAAACAAACAAACATAATTGTCTGTGGAGAATGTAGGAATTGTAATTTTCATAGAAAAATAGATTTCAAATCAGACTGATAGAATTGGTTTTCATTTTGGAGTATCATATCAATTACAATACCAGCTTATATGCGTCACGCTTTGTCTCTTGTTTTTATCCTTTGAAAATTCTATTAGTTTTATTAGTTCTTGAGGTAATGTCTATTGTTTCCTGTTGTTGGATTCTCATTCTTAATCATAAGACTATCATACTATAGATTTGTGTCTTTCGTTGATTGGAAAACATTGTCTCTTGACAAATAAAAATTTGTAAATGTTCTGTCCTATATTCTTGTTCCTATAACTCATATATATATATATTTGTTCAATTCCAGAGTTGTAAATGTATGTCGGCATTGGGTGGACAATCATTTTTATGACTTTGAAAGGGATCCTACCTTACTTGACAGTCTGAACAATTTTTTACGGTCTCTCAAAGGCAAGGCTTTGAGAAAATTGGCAGATTTTGTCTCTAAAAGTATAACAAGAAAGGTAAGGTCTAGGTCTTGAAATTTTGCCATGTTTTAAGTGTGAAATAAGCTTTTACATGATGCAAATATGTAATCTCTTTTATGTTAGGATAGAGTCATTATTAAATCGTTTTATAAATCACTAATTGAAAATATTTGGACATACTCATTTGATTTTTTGTTGACATTACAATTTGTCTGTAATCAATAAGACTTATTGAATAAATTTGTATTCAAAAGCAGTGGAGAGTGGCAGATTGGGGAATTTGGGCTAAAGAACGCATCTTACACACAAGCAGTGTTATCAAGAATAAGTGAAAAATCAGATATTGAATAAAACTAATTGATTCGTTTTGATGGAAATTTTTTTTGTATATATTGTTTACCATAAATAGGTGGATTAGATCATCAGCTGTATAGCTCGAAGACTAAGTAGGAAAAAAAGGGATGTTCAATAAGCCCATTTCATGTTCATTTAAAACATGTATATTTGTAACATTCATGATTACTTGTTTTATGATATACAATTGCTGTATTTACTTACTTTAATTTTTCTACTCATAATTGCCCAATGGGAGAGACAGCATTTCCTCATCAATAGAATAGTGAAAACATGGATCAATTTACAATAAAAATCAAAGATGCATCCTCTGTGGACAATTCTAAGGTTATGATTGATAAGGAGTTGTTAATGTACATTATGTTTATGACTTATCATTTTAAACCAGCAGATTTGTATGGATTCTTTTTTCAATTTCAGGATTTTTTGTACTTTTTCCATAACATTGCATTTTGTTGCAATTTGTGATATTTGCCAAATGTAAACCTTTATCCCAGGGCTTTGAAAGGATTTCAGTTTATATATGATATGATATAATGTATGATATGTTTTTGAACTTGAACCCCATATCTGTGCGCTTAACTTTTAGTTTCTTTTGAATTGTTGGAGAATGTACCTCCACAAAGTCAATACATCCTTTTATGAAAATTTAAAGATTGGATGAAAAAAATTCCCCCTTATTGTTTCAGATGGAAAGTTCTAACACTGAGAGAGAGTTTACTTTTCAAGAAAATCCTCCCAGAATTGAGTGGCATTTAGCACGGGAGCAAAAAGATTTCAATTTGATGACTGTAAGTATCATGGCACTGCTTTATCTTTGCTGTTGAAAACTAATTGATTTACAAGGATTCTATCTCATGCACCCCAGTAAGAACAAAAAATACAATAAAATACTCACATTTTTACTTGAAATTAGTTCTTTAAGTGTCTGTCAGAGTTGAATGTTGTGTGTTTATTATTTTAAAGATGATTTTGTATGGCACTATCATTTTCATCTTCACCAATGTTGTTACTGTTACAGTTACATCCCATTGAAATTGCTCGACAAGTGACCTTGCTAGAATTTGAGTTGTACAGGGCTGTAAAGCCATCAGAATTGGTGGGAATGCCATGGATGAAGAAAGACAAAGAACAAACCGCACCTAATGTACTGAAAATGATGCATTTTTCTACACATGTAAGGTTTTACTTATTTTGTTGTATGCTTCTTGTTAACTTATCATTTGTTTGGGCTCTTGTGGAAAGGGAATGATCAGTTATGGGCTTAACTCTTTGACTCCCCCCCAGTTTTTTACGGTTGGACACAGGGAATTGTTTTGTTGCCAATATAAGTTGGATGTAGTTTATGAAAATACTTATAAACTATACTCTCATTTGAAGTAATATATACAAATT